>JALPQI010005424.1:0-83018 GCA_025490895.1 Thaumatotibia leucotreta
CTCTCACAGAGTATTACTGCGCCCAAGGCAGAGGTATATTAAAGAAAACGTGGAGATTTACCAGAAATATTGCTCACTTTGGCCGTGTGGTGACGGCAGTAAGAATACATTTGTCACCACCCCCAACTCCTCCTGCGGGTGTCGTAAGAGTCGACTAAGGGATTGAAGTATCACGGAACATTGTTTGATAAAATACTGATGATGGGCAGCAGCGTCATAATAGTGGACATCTGGACACATTACTGCGATCGCCAATCCGCTTGCCCAGCGTGGCGATTATGGGCATTTACCTCCTAATGCGTCTATACGCATTGTTAATAGGAGAGGCCTACGTTCAACAGTGGACTATTATAGGCTGATGATGTGATGTGATGTGATGTGATTGCTCACTTCTGCAGATCATGAAACCGTGTAGTGTAAAAAAAGAGCTCGTAAAAACAGATTTGGAAGGGGATAGGAAAACTTGTATTGTGAATACTGAGATTGCAGTAGCAACAAAAAAGGACCAAAGTTAGCTAATTAATTACAAAAGCCAGAAATTACAGCTTTGTAACTATATTGACCCTATTTATTCATTTGAATTTTACAGCTTTTTTCGGTACACCCCTTATTAATTAAACCTGAACTACTAAAATATATAACATTTATACAGGGTGGAACGGAACGACTATCCTTCCCGCTACCGACAGATTCAAAACCGTGTTCATAAACACCGAAACATGTACCGTTACGTATTAGCAATAGTCGTGTTCCGATATTTTTGGCCACCGAGTTCGCTCCCATGTAAAAAACGGCGGCTATACAATGTACATGTAGGTCTCGTATTTTTCCATTGTCATCTTTGACTTAGATAGTATTGTGTCATACAATGTATTAACAATGCCCCCTCTCCTCTGTAATCTCTTCGCTCTCCCGGCCGAGGTCACTTAAATACCTCAGAGCAAACTATAAAGAAGAGGCTTTTCAGGATAATAGGTTTACAATGTAGAGTCGCCATCACTAGCGACTTGTACCGAGATTTAGGCTACGTTTCCACCAGAGATGTGCGAGGATGTGTTTCCATACAAATGATACCTCCCTCGAGTCATTAATACGTGTCATTTGTATGGAAATACATCCTCGCTCATCTCTGGTGGAAACGCAGCCTTACGTGTCTTGTCCCGATGTCTTTTCACCATTTTTAGTGACGTATAGTGATAAAATGGTGTTAGTTAGAAGTAGAAGGTAGCCTAGTTAATCAAAGTAAAGGATAATCGTCCATGAGTCTTAAAAATACGGCCTGCGTAATTAATTACGTTTCGGCGACGAGTAATCAGTGAGTGAATGTAGAAATGTGTATACATAATTATACCCTGTACATTCAGGAGATTCTGCAGAATGTATATTCTGTGTATTCAGATACAAGAACTAACTGCAAATTCGATTGTTATCAATATTTCAGTTACTATGTTTGCTAATTTAATACGGGCGATACAATTAAACCAGCTATAGGATTCGTAAGACGTGACAATAAAAATACGTTTTTTTTTTAATAAACGATTGGTCAGTGACCCATCAAATGTCTTTATCAGAAATTTATTAAACGTTCGTTTTTTCGGGTTTTTAAAGAAATAATCATTGTCACTATTACTGTCACTCCACGCCTATTTCAATTGACGTTTTCTCGATGGCATCGCGTTCCCCTTTCGTAAGTGAAAATTAGATCTAATGAACATAGTTATTAGGTTTAAAATAGAAAATATAAACTGGGAATGTTCATTGATTTTTCCCAAAAAATCCTAAATAACGAGGCAATTGGACGGATTTTTCCCGGAAAATTTCAACGCTAAACACAACCACATATTCAACTCCGCACAATTTATCTATACGCGATTAAGCACTTTGCGTTTTAGTTAATCCCCTTGCCCGTGACCATTGGGTATGCCGTGCGGCTGAATTCCGTCGGTGCCGCACTGAATTCCGTGTACGGGGAGCGATTGACCGATGTGCATGCAAAACCACAAACGCTGGTTGTATCTCTTTGTGGTAGACTAAGACATAGCGGATACCGCCAATTGATTGACTTGCAACACAGGGGGGTTTTCTGACTGGTAAAGACCGCCATAAAGCTTTAAGACCATTTGTATCTATTTGTAGTTATTGTGCGATAAAGTATAACTAAAGTAGTACTTGAATAAGTAAGTTTATTTTGATTTGGGATTGTGTATGTGTAATGTATTTTACCCAAACTTGCAACGGAATGTTGACAATAAATCTTTTTTTAAATAACGGGTTAATTTTTATCGGTTAAAATGTAAATTCTTAATCGTGATTTATTCAAGGGGGAAGGTGACACCGGCCAATCTTGTGCGGCGTGTGACTGATATGTTTTATTTAGGCTGCGTTTTACCGAAGTTTGACTTGTTATTCTTCGAATAAAACTTTGGTCAATTCGACCCATTCGCATCATAGAAAGTTCAACTTCGCTTGATTAAATGCGGTCGTATGGCTTTAGTGACATTTCCTCGTCCTCAAGGCTTTGCTTCGAAATTATTAAAACAAATCCTGTTACTTTTCAAATTTGAATGCGTGAATTGAAAACTTTATTTAAATTGTACGAAAAATATGAAATGAAGGCCCGATGTGCTTTGTTACACAAAAACGTAGTTGAGACTAATGGGTATAAAGCGAACCGTTTTCCCAAACATATTTTATTAAATTATGTACCAAGAAATAATCTCATAATAAATTACGCAGTTCTTTTTTTATTCCTTCAAAATATGAGAGTTAGATAACAATTTTTGATAGTTTGTTATTTCATATTCTTAGTACCAATACCTACGTTTGTTGTATACAGACTTTTCCACCCTCACCAGCCTCTCATAATCTCACACATCTCGTAGGTTTGTACAGTTGCCATCAGATAATTATATTGTAGCGTACAGAGCGCTCCTAAATCCTAGTTGTTTTATTTGACATTAGGAATCGAGGCTGTGAGCGAGGTTGTTGGCGAGTTCGTCGCTGTGTTTCGTTAGAGAATACGAAGTTCGTACATTAAACGTCAAACTCTCAACGCAGTGTAGTTCCAGCTCACGCCGTATTCGTCGCTGAGCACTAGTGTCGTTTAAAGTACATTAGTGAATACCATTTTTAGGCTCGACTGACACAGCGCTGACAGCAAGGCGGTTTCCTTAGTGAATAACACTGCTGAGGTTATTTAATATAATTGCGATATCCACCAATTTTGCGATATTGGCCGAAAATTGTGGCGTCGTTTGGAGGTTTTCTGAACACCCTGTAATTAGGGATCGGCAATATACCTAACCTTTTTCAAGGACAATATTAAACACCATTTGAAGGGTCCACGGAAAGAACATGTCTAGTCAATTTAAATTACAGAAGTAAAAACCACCTTACTATTAACAGAATAAGGTGTTGATTCGCCCTGATTTTTTTATATAAGCACTGGACATTTTTTTTCCGTGGACTTTTTATTTATGATGAAATTGATGAAAACATTTTAAGGTGCGGTTAAACTAAAAGAGCACTCGCTGTTCTAACCTCCCACTCTACGAAATTCGATCGGTACACAAAACGTGATTGGTTGATTTCTTAGAACGGGCGCTAGAACAGCGAATGCTCTTTTGGTTTAAACGCACCTTTACATTTCGCTACCCTAATATTACACGGTTCTATGTTACTGTAACATAGGGCGTTGTGATATTTAGGCAGCGATTTGCTGCTTTACTTAGGTACCCAATATTAACCATGTCCTAGTGACATTGTACCGAAGATGCTGACATTTCCTCGCGGCTTGCTGGCTTCCGTGAACACTGAAGTTCGTAAATTTCGGGGATTTGTCTCTGTCACTCTAATGACGCCTTCGTTAGAGGGACAGAGTTCCCTAAAATTTGCGAACTTCGTTGTTCGCGGTAGCAGCCTGGCCTACTACCGCGAAAATCGAAATTAGTAAATTTCGAGGATTTTTCTCTGTCACTCAGACGAAGGCGTCATTAGAGTGAGAGAGACAAATCCTCGAAATTTACGAATTTCGTTTTTCGCGGTAAGGCTGCTGATTCGTTGCGCGATGAAATCGCCAGCTTTTCGGTCGCGAGTGACTTTTTTAATACCCTTTAACATTTATTTTGTGATTGTGATCCTAGTTTGATTCGAGAAAGCGACATGTCTAATTGCAAATGGAGGCCGTGTCATCGCCACTAATCGGCATCCGAGTCGCTTTGTGACTTTCTCGAGTCGATTCATATTTTTCAGTAGTTAGCGTTTTTACACCCCCTTATTCATAAACGTCTAATTTTGCAAGGCGCTAAGTATTGTGTGTCCTTTACACTCTTACCCCCTTATTCATAAACGTTTGTTAACTTAACAAGCCGTTAATAATTGTTTGTCCCTTTTCGGTCTTAACAATGTGTCAATAAGAGCAAAAGGGACAAATAATTATTAGCGGCTTGTTAACAAACGTTGTTGAATAAGGGGGTTACAACTTACAAAAATACTTAGCTGCTTGCTAAATTAGGAGACGTTAATAAGGGGGTTATTATTTAAAAATGTAACCTTAGATTTGACGCTTACCTATACCACTGTGCAGTAATGATATTGCACAAGGAAAGCATTTTGGCACAGTCGACTACCATAGTTATTTTAATTTTATTGTATTGATATATACTTATTTTAAAATGTAATATGAGATGAAAAAAGTGATCTGGGAGTTTACCATGACGTACTAATGCGATTCAGTTTAGGTTCAGGGAAAGTGAGAGACACGACGCGCATAGCCTTATCCCTTTCTCTCGACCTAAACTGAATCTCATTAGTACTTCATGGTAATCCCCCTGATATATCGAAGCGCCTATGGTGCCCACAGATATCTGATAAGGGTGCTTAGATAAGTTGCCAATCGCTAACGCTTAATCGTCAATCGTAAACGAAAGGCAGCTAACTGTCTTTGTCGCACTAATATGAAAGAGTGACAGAGAGGGAAAACTGCGATACGCTACTAAGCGTTAGCGATTGGCAACTTGGCTAAGGATCCTAACCTCTAATTGTCTAGCAGAGTGCATGTTCAGATATTTTTGAACACTTTGGCCGCTTCGATATGTCTGACGGCGACTGTATCTTTCTCGTCTCATTGCGTTATAATAAGGTCGAAGAGTATAAATCTCTTTGTAGTCGCCTGTACCAGCTTTTACTTTTGCCAGTTGATGCTAGAGGTACTATTAGCCCCGGCAAATAATATGGCGGTCCTGACACCAGTTATTACATTTTTACGCCCCACAGGGCGTAATATATGTATATTAAGTGGCATACTTTCGGTGAAGCAACCCTTTTCTGTCTGTTGTTGCCATGGTTACGGTATCCTAATTCCTGCTGATTTTATGCAAAATTAAACTATTTAAGGGTGAATATCTGAGTGTTTCAACCGCCTAATTTTGGTGGCATCATTTTTGCCGAAGTTTCTAAACGTCTCATTGTTATTCTTCGTCATTTGTATAAGGTATCGTGCGTCCTGCAAATGACAAAGTAGCACATAGTAACGAATTGAAACTTCGGCAAAAATTATGCCACCAAAATTAGACAGTTGAATCGCTCAGATATTCACCCTTAAATTATGCAAACATGCCTGTAGTCCATGTAGGTGGCCCATTAAGGAAAAGAAAGAGTAACACCAGAATAATACATGCTTGCATAATTTAAGTAGCATAATTTTGCATAAAACCCGCGTGACTTAAGAGACCGTGACCATGTCAATAACAGGCAGAAAAAAGTTGATTCACCCATTTATGTACAGTGTAACAAAAATAGTGTTTTCCGTTTAGGGACGATTGTACAATAATTGTATGCACATCAAGTTAAAGGCTTAATTAAAACATTCAAAACAATAATTACGATTGCGTCCATTGTGATATTATATCAGCATGCGTACGCATTTTGTCTAACGAAATTGTCCTTTTTGGTATGAAACGTGGAAGCATGCGTACGCGTGCGGAAAGTCTCATACTAAACTGACATGTTCTATAGACAAAATGCGTACACATGCTGTTAAATGTGTCTTCTCTCTAACTGTGTACATTTTGAGGGTCTATTCAGTACTTACAGAATGGGTTCGTTCAAAAATCATATGCTCAGCTCGTATTTTGGCCAATTTTGATCCTCTTCCCCATCGATGATATTTGTTGTACGTATGCCAACCCAGATTATGATCATTCGTGATATTTTGCGGACCCCTCTCCCCCCAACTAAACCGATCACATGATTTTTGAGCGAGCCCCATTCCGATAAGGAAAAAATTGAGGAAATAATCTGTTTCTCAAAAAAATTGCTGTTTCCTATTTCCTAATCAGAATACGATACGAAATTGCCTCTTAAACGAATCACCCCTATTTTTATTACGCCATTTGTGTAAGAATAAAGTAAGACCCAAGGTAAGACCGGCAAAGAAGACCTGTTGACGATCTTATCCACATGACTAATACTTATTAAGGGAGGGAGGTGTCGGAATTGTCATTTTAATTGCCGGGGGCTATTTTGATAGTAGTTTCAACCTACACAGCGAATCGAATCCATTATTCAGCCATTTTATTTATTCAAAGGTGGTATGGAATTGTGTGATTTCTACTCTAAATTTCGGGCTCTTTCGATCCTAGTAGAATGAAAAAGGTTTCCATTCCGTTACCGGCCCACAGTCGCTATCAGATATGTAGTAACCTCTGGAGCGCTCAAGAATATCTGAACACGCCTCTATCGTTATGGCAATAAAGGCGTGTTCATATATTTTTAATCGCTCCGGACGCTACCTTGTATCTGATGGCGACTGTACAAAATATATGAAAAAAGGGTAAATGTATGGAGAATTCGTAGCAATTTTTTTCTTCTATTCGGATCGAACCTACTCGTAACTCATTAGATTTCACATGAAAAATACATATGTTAAAAAAGTAGAGGGAACAACTTTAAATAAAATGGCCCAAATAAAAAATGTGTGGATTCTTTCCAAGGTTGAAACTACTGCCGAAGCGTCCGATTAGAAAGAGTATATTGTAATTTAGCCTACTATTCACGTAGCTCCGCCATTTTTGTAGTACGTGACGTCTGTAGACAGTAGCACGATTTTGTAAGCTTATTGAACAATCATGCAGGAGTTACCAACCCGCGAGACGAAATTTGTAACTATGGCCAAATGACGCCAGCGGTTGAGAACCCCTGCACCGAAAGCTTGCGTAGTAGAGGGATCGGAAATTCGGAGTTTATACCTGCAGCTAGCGAATTCCCGGAAAAATCTAAGTAAGTATGGAGAGGGCTTGTTATAAAACTATTACAGGCTTTGTATTACGGGACTGTAAAACACGTCTTTGGACTGTGATACCGTCCAGTAGTTAGAATTTAGTGGCAATTTTTTTCAAGCAAGAATCTTAAAAGAGCAAAATCAGGCATAACATTTAAATGCACTTAAATTGCAATCCAGGAAAAAAACAAGAAATGAATAGAATCGAGTCCGCCTCCATACCACGCGACATCTAGGTACCGATATCAAACTGTAGGTATAAAAGCGTCCGAATTTCCCATCCCTACTCGCCGCGAAACTAGCGACTGAGTGCACACCGCTATCCCTGTCACTCCAGTGCAACATAGTTTCGCGGCAGTAGGCTCTCGAAATACCCCTGTCCCGCTCGCTCACACCAACCGCATGCGCAGCGCCACGCCCACACCCGCTGGCGATGTCGGTGAATACGCGAGCTACTGCGCCCGCATTCACGACGAGGAGATATACCACGACCTCTGCGCGGTGAAAAACGCACGGGACACGCTGCCGGCGGCCGCGCCACTACCCGCTTTCAACGTATGGTTTGACAAGCTTCAACCGGTCGGCTGTTACGAGTGTAGTGATATGGATTGCCAGTGATCGGAGCGGGTGCGAAACTTTAACAAAACTTGTTCAGTGTACGTAATAGAGCTCTTACAGAAACATGTTATAGCTTAATATTTTTCTAGCAGGAACGAGAGATTGATAACGTTAAACATCGACATAATTGTTATCGATAAGTTTGGTAGTAGTCGATGGATAAATTTAATAATTGCCGTAACTTAGCAAATCATATTCAAAACGCTACTCTATTTTTTCTTATCTCTTCTAATTAATACCCATTAAAAGAACAAAGACTAATAAAAAACACTAATATGAAGTATTACATATTTAAAAATAAAGGCTATATTTCTTGATTACCCGATTTTACGAAGTTTGACATCTTTAAGAGAATAGGGTGTTCTCATCGATAATAGCATTGTCGATATTTCATTTTGGCAATCTCTCGTTACTGCTAGAAAAATAATTAGGTATACAAATTACACTAAGCAAAAATTGGAAGTTGGGTATTCCGAGATGGGAAGTTTGCAAAAAAAATTTACATAGTTAGGGACTTTAATGAAAACAAAACTTAACATTATTCTTTTTTGTTACGAAACTACCCGTATCTGCGACCATATATAACATGGACGTCTAATGCCAGCTCAAAATGCCCCCAAACACAATTGTTCAATTGTGCTAAGATGGTCAGGACATAGCGCTTTTCTTAACACCGCGCATATTTCGACGCAACGTCTTTGACTAATGTTTATAGAATATCGGCAATCAAAACTTTGACGGACCAATCACAACTATTTTTAAATGGCGGTTTATGTTTTTATAGGTTAATATTGAAATTCATTACCGTGATGCATTGCAGAGGGGGTGGCACTTGTCAACTAAAATTCAGGACCGTTTTTGAAAGGCATTTTAATATGGCTTGCGGCTTCCATGTTTTATTTGTTCGTAGTGTACGTATTATGTGTAACTTTGATTACACAATGGAAACGAGTTTGAGTTTTGTTATTATTAAACCTTTAATTACGAACGATATTTTTGAAAACCACCCATCATACGTTATTGAAGCTTACATTTTGGGGGACGGCAAATAGTACGGTGTACAAAAAAGGCTAGTATTTGTACTCAGTGGTACTTAGTATTTCACAATACCTAGTATATGTAACCAATGTTATGTAATGATAATCTAAATCCAAAGGTAATAAATGTACGCAAATGAAGTTGAGTTTATGGATACGAACACCAATTTTTTTTTATCTCTTGTTGAGATTCACAATTTCTAGTTTTCTACACGATAAAATAACGAACTGTGTACTTTTTAAACTTATACTACCCTACGCCCTAACATTTCTTGGTGCCTAAGCACATAGCTGTTTTTAAATTTTGTTTAGTCTGTATATTATTAATCTATTTTATCACGAAAACATGGGTACATTTAAAAATAAATATTAAAACCATACTAACAAAATAACTGACCAACCTAAAAGTATAGGTGAAAAACGAACCCCCTTATTCATACAAGTTTGCTAATTTAACAAGCCGCTAATAATTATTTGTCCCTTTCGGTCTTAACAATGTGTCCATAAGAGCAAAAGGGACAAACAATTATTAGCGGCTTAATTGTTAAGTTAGCAAACGTTTATGAATAAAGGGGTTAGTATGTACATGTAGTACCTTATCCTGACAGCTCGATTTTTTTACCAAAAAAGTGCCCTCAAATACCCGTTTCAGTACGTCATATGTCACCCATGTAGGTAATACGACATAGAATGTTTCTGTATTAACAATGCTAGAAGTTTTTATTGCGTTTTGCACCTAAAGTTCCGATCTCTGGCGAGTATTATCTATACATTGCGTTGTATAGTTGCCGTATCTATATTGTCTGGGAGGTTAAAGTTGTACACCGATAAGTAACTTTGCAGACGGACGCCTCTATGAGTTTTCTAGTCAATGGCAAGGTCGCCATGAGTGAGAGTGAAGATGATTCGGGAGTAAGTAATTAAACAATGTACAATTTTTTACTTATCATTTTTTTCCGATCTAATTAACAGTACATTCTTAAGTACTGACTATACTTGTTTTGACAGTTATTTGTGAAATCTGCGCGTATTGCGTTAGACGCGCCAGTTCTGGCACTCCGTCTGCAAATTATTATTCTTATTTTCCTTCTACCTTCTAAATTCAATTTTAAAATGGTGTACATAATCTGTGACTACGTTTTAACGTCTACCGGTTGTTTAACTTGTTTTTTTTTTATTTGGTCCGCTTTATACATTGCATGGGTATTTTGCATTTCTTAGTGCATACTTTGCACTTACATAATAGTCCGTACGGCAACCAAAACTCACTAAGTAACAAATACTTGTATAAAGCTCGTATCTCAATCCTGATTTAATACTGACATACGATGTTGCTAAGAGGAGTGACAGTTTTTAGAGAGTTTTGGGTGTCAACCGAGGATTTTACTCGTTGTAAGTCATACAGTAAGTATTTGTTTTACAAATATGTAGCATGTGATTTCGCTTGTTGTGCATGTCGCCTTCCTTTTAATTATTTTATATCCATTATAAGTACAGAAAAAGTGAGTACTCACTAGAATGAAATCTGCTTGTACATAAAGTACTCGTACTTAGGTAAATACGGCAAATAAATCAACTAAATATGGTAGATTTTCCTAATCCACAGAGTGAAGATATTCTTCCTTTAATTTTAAGCCAAGGAAACGAATTATTTTTGCAATAAAATTATGGACAGTAGTCATTATCGGAACGCCTCATAATAATCGCAGACGGACGGTTTTTTTTTTTTTTTTTTTTATGCTATAGGTGGCAAACGAACAGACGAATCGCCTGATGGAAAGCGATTAACGTCGCCCATGGACACCCGCAACACCAGAGGCGTCGCAAATGCGTTGCCGGCCTTTAAGGTGGGAGTACGCTCTTTTCTTGAAGGTTTGAAGGTCGTATCGATCCGGAAACACCGCTTGTGACAATTCGTTCCAAAGTTTAGCTGTGCGAGGCAGGAAGTTAAGAGAAAAGCGCACAGTTGAGGATCGCCAACCATCTAAATGGTGAGAATGAAAACATTGTCGCGTAGGGCGGTGGCGGAAAGAAGCGGCAGGTATTAATCCGAACAACTCCTCGGAACACTCCCCGTAGTACATGCGATAGAAAATGCAGAGCGAGGCCACATCTCTACGCAGCGCCAGGGTATCAAGCCGATCAGAAATACGTTACGGTCCGGAAAGGCTTTCGCCTCGCCTCCCTCTCACACTTGCATACGAATTCACAAGCGCAACAGTGACGCAACACGACGGACGTGTTTCGCTGTCCCCGGTTGTCTAGTTCCGTTCAAATTGTCAAATACTTCACGGCCGAGTTTCATTCAAGCGAGCAATTATTCCAGCAAGTAAGAGTCGGTACGCGTCTACTGTTCATAGTCCTTATTACTAAGGAATAAGGTTCATCGATGGTCAGATAATTTGGTATACACGCGAATGCCGGTGCGGTATTGCAGTGAGGTAGTGGTGGTGACACTCGTTTGAGGAATACTTGTGTTTCGCTGTTTTTATTGTGTTTGTGTCATATTAATAGTTAATTTGTTTTTATGAAGAAAGATAAAACGGTGAGTTTGATAATTGTTTTTTTTTATATTTTTGTGGCTATTGGAAATTGATTTATGTAAAATCAAAGGCAAAATCTGTGTATTTTAAATTGCTAAAAAAACTGCACTGACTCTAATTCTGTGTAATAAGATAAGTATGTCGTAACATATTTGCAAGGGGATTATTTCGATGTACATAATTATTTTTGCATTTGTCTGTACCATTTCGTACTTTGTTATAGTGACAGCAATACTGAGGTTCCTAGCAACTTTCATTTGAAAAATCACTTTGACAAAGTCAAGAAAATGGTAAGGTAAGGTGAGGTAAGATGGAACGGTTTTTTTAAAATGAGGTAAGACAAAAAGCTACCTGTATACGCTGTGCCAGAAGGACGACTTTTTGTCTTACCCCATTAAAAAAACGTTTCTTCTCACCCCACCTTACCTTACGTGAATCAATTTCTTTTACTGTACAGTAAAGTGCACTAATATGTATTGAAAGAATCATCTTAGAAATATGTTACGACGTTCTTATTAAACAGCATTCACCTGGGACTTATTTTTGAACCGTTTTAAATAAGTACGCCGTAATATTTTCCTTTGGCTCTACATATTGGGAAAAGGAAAATGTACGTAAAAGCGTGCAGACCAATTCGTCTTGTGAAAATGTTACTGTAATATGTAGATATAGTACAGTCGCAATCAGATATATCGGATCGGTCTGGGTGCTTGCAAATATCTGAGCAGGGTGCTTAGACAAGTTGCCAATCGCTTACGCTTAATCGTCAATCGTAAACGAAGGGCAGCTCTAATAAGAAAGAGTGAAAGAGAGGGCAAACTACGATACGCTACTAAGCGTTAGCGATTGGCAACTTGGCTAAGCATCCAGGCCTTTATTGTCATAGCGTTAAAGTGCGTGTTCAGATATTTTTGACCACCGTGGCCGTCTGATCGCAACTGGACTTATCTAGAGCAAAATACCCTATCTACGATAATTAAGGTACATTGCCTTAATGTCCCACAGTTTTGGAACGCCCTGTATAATTATGTAAAGCACTCGTATAATCTACCGATTGGAAAATGACGCGTCAAAGTAATAGTATAAGTAATTTTGAAACGCGTCATTTTCCAATCGGTAGATTATACGAGCTTTCGTTTCATGTCCCATAGTTCTGGGACGCCCTGTATATTCCTCTTTATCGTATCCGACAACGACAAACTTAACAATTTCGTCCAATTTCATTAGTGTACTTTACCGTATTATGTTAAATCAATATTTAAAAAAAGAATATATTTAATTTAAATGGAGGCGGCATGCATTACGGTTTGTGACGTAATAATGTTGTATATTTTATTTGGGTAAAGGGTTAAATGTAGTGCATGCTTACAATTTGCATGCTTCATTAAATTTGCATGTATTTGTTCATAGTTTAGAAATAAAGTAAACATTTCAGAGCTGCAGCATGCCTAGCCGAGATGCCATTTTGCAATCGTATACGATAAGCGATAAGTCATAAATGTATGGGAATAATACATTCGTACGAAGCATCTAGCGGGCCAGCAAGGCGGTGGCAACTGACAGGTTACTGCTGGTCTCCTGTTCTTTGCCGCCGCGATTTGGGCTCCACTTTTCACTTACGATCAGGTGGAGTAGAGCCACTTTGTTGTGCCAACATAAAAAAAAGTATCGTTACCATTTCAATACATTATTATGGTCACGTGAGTTATCGCTTATCGTATAGGTACTATTTTATAATGAATCCTGGCTAAACCTGCTGATGTTTTTAAAACTGCTTCTGGATCGTTTTCAAAAAATATTGTTCGTAAGTAATTAAGGGCTTAACGAAAACGAAAATTACGATCATTTCCATTGTGTTACGATAGTCAGTCATTCAAACTATATGGGTAACTATCGTAACACAAAAGAGTGACGTTAAAGGTCTCTGCCCACTAGACCGTACCATACCATGACCGTAGCATGAACGTATCAGACGAAAACTGGACGTAATTGCAAAAGGGAACAAATCCACACGAATCTGTCATTTTAAAGATTGACTTTGTATCTTGTGATTTAAAGTGTTAATTAGAATGAAAAAATCATGTGAGTTGGTTCCTTTTTGCATAATTACGTCCAACTATTCTTTGTATTGAAAAGTATGCGACGGTGTTGGCCGGAACGTCCTAGTGGGCATAGTCCCATACTTTTCAACATAAAGAATAGTTTTTCGTCTGATTCGTTCATGTTACGGTCTAGTGGGCAGAGACCTTAATGTTTGCTTTTATTGAAGCCCTTTCTATGATTCTTTTGCAAACGATCCGTATAATTTTCGCTGTACCAAGGAACAAATGATTAAGTGTAATCAAAGTCATATAATAAGCCAATACACCATTAAAATTCATAATTTTCTTTACAATTAAATGACATAGCTGCGGTTGTAATCGTTATCGTCTACTAACTACTCGCTAGTGTGCCAGTACGAAACATACGCTTAGAAAAACACCGACGTTAACGCTTACGACCGCGGCAAAAAGTATTGCTTGTAAAAGTTGAACCCATCTACAATACATATACTTGTCATATAAAAAAAATCGTAACACCCCACTTCAGCACAGCCTTTTTTTCTTACCCCATTAAAAAACCGTTCCACCTTACCCCACCTTACCTTAATGCTAGAATGGGTTCAACTTCTATCAGCCAATCTATGTTGTTTAAGCTCGGATGTAGTATCTCTAATATGTTCGCAATATTGACATTTACTCCTCGGACATACGGCCTAAAATGTATGCTATTAGCAGCAGCCGGCCGGAGTTAAAAAGCTAAACTTACACATGTAAGTTTTTTAGAGACGGAGATATACTAAGGAATGAGGTAGAGATATTCACCTCTCATTCCGTAGTATAGCTCCGTCTCTACTTACGTTAAACTTGCAAGTTCTAGTAAAGGAAATGACGAGAGCGCCATCTAACTTTTCCCGGTTGAAATACGAACACTTACATGTGATAGCACTTCCGAGCGTATGCGTACACACGTCAGCATAAGTAACTGTCCTTTCCTGACCTTTATTGTCTTGCTAATGTCTATTACTTGACAGTTAACTGTGTTGATTGTACACTCAAGCAGTTAAAGTCCTGAGCCACTCTGGAATACGTCAACATGATAAATAGTGAGAAATTTCTTAGTTGGTTATGCATTGTCATTTTGACAGTTCCAGATTGGCCTAGGTTTCATTCAATAAGCTTTTTAAATATAAATATATTAAAGGTTTTCCAAAAAAATTTTCAGTTATTTTGGAAGACTATTTTTTTGTTACGCCGCTTCTCATAAACTATGTTGGGTAAATGGAACATAGATCTCTCCAAAAGTGCCAAAATATGCCTTGAATGGAGTGACAGGAATGCCCGAAAAAAGCCGCTAAGTGTTTTTCCCTTTCCATCTTACTAAGACCGAAAGGGACAAACAATAGCGGCATGCTAAATTAAGGGACGTTTATGAATGAGCCCCCTTATTCAAACACTCCTTTGGAAATTAGAAAACCTTTCGGATCCAAGAAAGACGGAAGGCTCGGGCTACAACGGCGACACATGATAACGGAGGACAGCAGTATTACCTTCGTTTGTCGAAGTGTTTTCTAAGTTCAGGCGGACTGTGAGACTGTTCCATTAACCCAACCTACCCTCACGTAGCGACCCGAAGCTATAACCCCTCTAACTGTCCAGCTCGCGACGTCATCGCACAGCCTGGAGAAACGGGACTACGTCATAAGAGAACTGGTGGACACTGAGTGTAACTACGTGGACGTTCTGTCCAAGATCATCAAGTACTTCCTGAGGCCGCTGACGCCGTATCTGAAGGCGCCGGACCTCCAGATCATCTTCTTTGGCATCAAGGTCAGTGTTTTATGAAAACGTCGGCTGATAACGAAAACTCACCGCGAGTATATCAGTTTTGATGCCATAGCGACGTACGAGGTTGGTAAGAGTAGTGACAGTTTTTATAGTGAGTTTTGGTTGTCAGCCGATGATATATGTGGCGTTTATTTATTTTTTTCTAGTCCATCACGAGCTATTTCAAAGCTTGTCAGCGAGTCCCAAATTTCACAAAGCCCGTTTTTTTCTAATTCCGCTACGTTACAAAATGACCACGAAAATAGTAACGCAGTGGAAGAAATAATGCTAAGCCACTTTTTTCGCCTAAGGATAAAGGTTGAAAGTTCTCGTGATTTTGAACAAATCATAAAAATGTCCACATAAAAAAAAAATGTACTGAGAGCAGCGAAAAAAGCGCTCCATAATAATTATAATTAGCGTCACTCACAAATGTCATGTAGGCAGGAACAGGTGTCATTTTGGATAAGCTAAGCGAATTTGCTATGAACGAGTTTGAATTTGTATCTTATATGAGTTATATGGCATGGCTAATCATAAGCAGGGTGGAAATCAGTACATTTAACAAAAATGCCACAGTTCTGCCCCCTAACTTTGTAGCTTTTGGCAAAATTGCGAAATATAGCCATTCTGCAATTTTTTTACATACCAGAGTTTGACGTGCAATTTATTTACAATTTATTCAAACTATATAACGTATCAGTCTACCTTGTGAGGGGCCTACCCACGCTGCGCCTTCCGGTAGTCGCTACTCGAGAACCTTCCCTCACAAGGTGACCTGGTGAAGGTTGCAGGAGTCCGCTGGATGCGGGTGGCACAGGACCGGTCATTGTGGCAATCATTAGGGGAGGCCTATGTTCAGCAATGGACGTCTTTCGGCTAATATGATGATGTTGATGATGATATAACGTATTGCTTCTGTACTGTAGGATCTATTATAATATAATGCCATGTAAAATGTAATTTACCTTTCTCTGCAGTTGCCTTTCTTTAGTCCTTGTTTCGACACACTTCGTAAAAATAGTTGTTATAAAAAGCTTGGCGAATCCTCCTATTATTCGTATTACAAAATATATCATATACACGGTAATGTTTGTGTTATGTAGAGGTTCCTAGTAGTGTGTTCACTCCTGCCACACGATCCAAAACCCACCCAGGCCTACTAGAACAGGGACAATTTCTCGAAACAGGAACAACTTCCGCTACAGGGACAAGGTCTCGAAATTTCGAAACCTTGTCCCATTCACTTCAACGAATGCTTCATTAGAATGATAGAGACAAATCCTCGAAATTAGCGGATTTCGAGGATTGATATATTTTTTTGTAATATAAGTATCTCCGTCCTTATCACCATAGCCGTAGAGTTCAAATAATAATGTTCAAGTAAAGGTGCGTTCAAACTAAAAGAGCATTCGCTGTTCTAACCTCCCACTCTACGAAATTCGATCGGTAAACAAAACGTGATTGGTTGATTTCGTAGAACGGGCGCTAGAACAGCGAAGTTCTTTTGGTTTAAACGCACCTTAAGACTAACCTAACCCTATCCCAACAATTGATTTCTGTCTACAATTCCTTGCATTGTTTTACTTTTAACTTTTAACCTCATCCTATCTTTATGCAAACGCTGACCTGGTTTAGAATTAGAAAAGAAAAATCTTACAAGCCTTGTTAAATAACCATTTTCTACGTCCGACCTATCTAGTCCATAGCGGATTAAGATTTTTCTAGAATAAAGGAATTTATATTTAAATGTATTTCCAACATTTGTTACAATTCTTACATTTATTTTATCTCATTCCTCCTTAGTTGTCTTATTGAGGAAACATCTTTCTAACCTAATTCAAGAGAGATTCAAAAGGAAGGTTTTAGTATCAAAATTGTACCGGGCGGTTCGCTAGTAAATTGTAAATGCATTGTGCCTCATGCAAATTCAGAGCACCATTTATTTTTTTAATTTAGTGTTCACAACTTTGTACGTTCAGTTGCTTTAAAGTCAAACCTCCATCGGAAAAACTTATGGGCTTATGGGAGGACGAGTGAATGCTTACTCACAAATCTATAAGAGATTAATACACTTACCTCCTACGAACAAATAAAAAATGGAAGCCGCACGCCATACTAAATTGCCTTTCAAAAACGGTCCTGAATTTTAGTTGACAAGTATCACCCTCTGTTCAATGCATCACGCCAATGAATTTCAATGTCAACCTATAAAAACTTAAACCGCCATAGTTGTGATTGGTTCATCAAAGTTTTGATTGGCTATATTCTATAAACATTTGTCAAAGATGTTGCGCAGAAATATGCGCGGTGTTAAGAAAAGCGCTATGATCTGCCCATCTTGGCACAATTGAACAATTGTTTTTGGGGGCATTTTTAACCTGGCTAGACGTCCATGTAATATATGGTCCCAGAACTTCAATTAATTTTATGCAATTATATCTTCGCATACTTGCATCTCATGTGCAATCTGCATGTGTTATGATTGGTAGATATCGAACGCTTCCATTTAGCTTAACTCCGGTGGAAAGTAACGCTTTGTCGAGTTAGACAAAACGTCCTGTTTAGCCTACCACGAACCACGACTTCGTATTTATTCAATCAAGCATTCTTTTAAATCGGAAAAGAGACTTACATTTAAAAACCCCTAATAAAGGTCCAATTACTGTAGATTGTTCCAATATTGTATTCGGGCAAAAAATAAGGGATCACTTAAAAATAATGAGTTGTTCTTAAAACAAACGTTCCAGGAAAATCTGATCTATAAAATAAATACGTGTGGGAATAAAGCAATGCTAATTGAACTAGTAATGGACACAATAAATAATAATCAACAAATTTAAAAATTAAAGAACCTTTCTCTTAAATCCCATCCCACCCCGTCTTGGTGCCAACGGGACCATTTCGGAGTTATAACCATTAGAAGAAGTCCGTGACGTAGCGGAGAAGCTTCAAGAATGCCGTCTTCGGTGGTTTGGTCACGTTTGTCGTAGGCCACCTGAGTACGTAGGAAACATACGCCTTAACCTAGCCCTTGACAGCCCCCGATCCCGCGGCAGACCAAAGAAGCGATGGCTAGCTGAAAGCGGACCCTGGCAAAGGCCGGGATAACGCTAGGTAGAAGAAGAACCATTATAAAAAGACCAGCCAAGAGCATGTCGGGCCATGCTCAGTATAGGATTCTGTAGTTATTTAAAAACAGCCGAGCCTATTATATTTGAAATAGCTTTATTTTGAAGTGTTGTATAAGCCCACTGTTCACCATTCATGTTTTTTTTTTCATACTTTTGGACTCATGGATCTATTCTTGGTATTATTTAGCTATTCTTTTGATTGGCATCATAAAACATAGGGTGATTTTTTTGACGTTTAAGTCGGCTCGAATGCCAGCCAATGCAAGTAATTTTTAGAAAATCTATGAATGCAGGATTATAAAAATAACATAAAGCTATGATTCAGCAAAATACACTATCTACCATATTTAAGGTACTTCCTCTTCATGTCCCATAAGTCGTCCCACTCTGTATATCGTCACTTGGTACCGATATCACAAGCCTTAATTGAGCTTACCATGGGACTAGGTCGATTTGTGTAAGATTGTGCCCGGATAAACATTTTTACCCATTGTTTGTTTTTTTTATTTTTCTGGTCATTTTTCCGCAACTTGACATCATACGTGCCTATTTTGCGTGGTCCCAACTCTGGCCCAGTATTTGTTGGGGACTTCACATACACCCTTGAATTTCTCCCCAGGTGTATGCAGGTTTCCTCACGATGTTTTCCTTCACCGTAAAGCACTTGTGAATAGTGATGTGCCGTCGGGTAATTTCACACTTTCCGTAATTCTCATTGGAGAACTTTACCGTAAATTACCGAGAATTACGGTAACTTTCTCCCATAGTATTTTTTTTCTATGCAATTTGAATATGAATATTTTGTCTGCATCGTATTTTATATTACTTTATGTGGTACATTTAAGTATCATAATGCTATTTTACTAATGACAGGGTTTTATAGGTGATTATGACGTTCAAGCAGGTAAAATAGGTACTCGTATAAACCCCTTACTTGACCCGTAAGGGATAAGCGGCTTTACCAAAGGTTTTCTTATCGGTAGCTGAGTATTCAATTACCTAGGATTTAAAATAGGCAATTGTGATTATGAGCCTGTGATACCCTTTTCTAAGAATTATCTGGGAATAGGGTGTAAATTTTATTCAATTATAATGCTGAATTCAGTCAGTTCATATTGAAGCGACGTGCTGTCAACACAACTGTTAGTGATATTTCAACAATGAGGCCAAGAGTAAAGTGCTAGAGTATTTTAGGCAAAGTACTGAAAATGATCCTGTTTCTGTTCAGGATCAGAAGCCGAAGAAATGCCGCAAATTAAGAATTAAAATTCCCATACAAATTTATGAAAATAAAAAAAAATCTTTTGTATTCCTATCCAATAATCCTATCCTAGTGCCAATAATTTTAAAGAGACAACTTACTGCAAAAAAAAAATTAAAGAAAACTGTTTTCCTACATTTACTATGGGAAAAAAGTGAAATTTAATTTTGATTGATATTACTGTTTATTCATGTTGCTAATAATGTTTTCATACAGTTTTGACTTGATGACTTCCAGCCTCCCGAACAAGCTGGATTCTGAAAAGGCTATAGTACCATAGACCACATACATACGCTGCGGCGAATTATACAGAAGACCGAGGAGTATAACTTGCCATTATGCTTAGCGTTTGTGGACTATGAGAAAGCTTTCGATTCGGTAGAAATATGGGCAGTGCTTGAGTCTCTTCAGCGATGCCACATTGACTATTGGTACATCGAAGTGTTGAAGTGTTTGAATAGCAACGCCACAATGTTGGTCCGAGTACAGGAGCAGACTACGAAGACAATTCCGTTGCAAAGAGGCGTAAGGCAGGGCGATGTTATATCTCCGAAACTGTTTACTGCCGCAATGTAAGATGCCTTTAAGCTCCTGGAATGGCAAGGACTTGGCATCAATGTGAACGGCGAAAACATCACTCACATTCGAAGTTGTTGACTCTTACATCTACCTAGGACAAGTAGTCCAATTAGGTAGGCCCAACTTCCAGAAAGAGGTCAACCGCCGAATCCAACTCGGTTGGGCAGCGTTCAGGAAACTACGCGATGTCTTTTCGTCCGACATACCTCAGTGCCTTAAGACGAAAGTCTACAATCAATGTGTGTTACCAGTTATGACTTACGGCGCCGAAACGTGGTCCTTCACCATCGGCCTCATCTCTAAACTCAAAGTCGCTATGGAGAGGGCTATGCTCGGAGTTTCTCTGCATGATCGAATCAGAAATGAGGAGATCTGTAGGCGAACTAAAGTTACTGACTGACATAGCCCTCCGAATTAGCAAGCTGAAGTGGCAATGGGCAGGCCACATTGCACGCAGAGCGAAAAGTGCTCGAGTGGAGACCACGGCTAGGCAAACGCAGCGTAGGACGTCCACCCACAAGATGGACAGACGACTTTACCGTATGCAGGTCGCATCTAACCGGTACATGTGGAGGTTCAGAGGGGAGGCTTATGTTCAGCAGTGGACGTCTTATGGCCAAGATGATGATGATGATACAGTTTTATTGTCATTTAGCATGGGAGGAAAAAATTGCGTGACAGACATTATAATTAAAGTTTCCCTTATTTTCCATAGTAAATGTATAAAAACCATTTAATTATAACGTTTTTTTATTGTCCTTGTTATTTTTTTATGTAACTAATTATTTAAGAAACTTGCAAGATATAATTTCACGGTAAGTATTCTGTTTCTTAATGATTTCGTGGAATTTAATTATTTTATTCATACGAAAAACGCTGTTTTTAATTTTATTTTATGTATACATATACCGCAAGCATTATTATGAACCATTATTGCCCATTTTATCAAAATGTTTAATTTATATAACAAAAAAATACCATTTTGCGTTGTAAAAATTCTCTGGAGAAAATTCGCGGAGAACGTTCTCCGTAATTTACGCCGGTAATTTACCGTAATTTTGGTAATAAACTAGTTCCACTAGTCATATGTTTATGTAATTTTCAGGTCAGATTATTATTACTAAATTAAGTACTATTCTGGAAAAAAAATATGAAAAAAGTAATAACTTAAAACACTTTCTCCATAATTACCCACCCGGAGAACTTTACCGAGAAAGTTACCCGATAGTTCTCTTTGTTCTCGTAATTTACGGTAACGGCACATCACTACTTGTGAATATTAAATAATATTTCGTACTTACATAAGTTTTTGATAAACTAATTGGTACGAGCCCAGGATCGAACTCACGACACGACCACTGCGTAGCAGCTGTTCGTTTTACCCTTAGGCCACAAGCGCTTTTACCCATTTTTACCCATGTATTACTTTTTCAGTTATATTTAATAGTAGAAATATTGAGCCGTCAGAGGATTTGATCCCTTTAAACTGTTCCGCGAACAATTTTATTCTGCCTGGTTCACTGGAAACGACTATTCAATATCGCCATACCTCTGATCTACAGTAATACATTCATGGGAATGTCACCTTTATTTCGTTCTTAATACGGGTGCTTTTTCCATCAATTGATACGCAGATACGAGGTTGAGTAAATATAGCGACGATATTTATTTTCCGATCCGGACAACTACAACGTTGCAGAATTAATCACGAACCAATTTCGAGTTTGGCCCTGTTACCCGGGCTCTTGTTTACTCACAGACAACGGATTTTACTAGACACAACGAATTCACGTATAGAGTTTGTTCGAGAACTGAAGGCACGGAGGTTATGTGACTTGTCTTTATGTCACACGCCTTCTCTTTCCGTAGAGACTAGGTAAATTACCGAGGGCAATTGCATGTGCAGAAGTATTGTTTGCTTACAAACTAACTGACATTCTATGTTTATTAAATTTTTTCGACTAGTTCTGTCATCTTTTGATTAAGGGCCTGTTCACACTAGCGATTCACTTGGGCGATTTAAAAGCGATTTCTATACTAGAATTGCACGCGGCGATATCGCCGCGAGTTCGCCGCTAATCAGGTTTCCGTGCTGACGCTCCTTACGTTCACGCACACAAGCACGCTTATCTGTCTGTACACTTTACACACACAACGAAAGCCAAACGGACTTCGTGAGATAGAATATCTGTAATAGTTAACCTATTGCAAAAGTATCAGGTCCACTTTAAGAGTAGCTTTTAAAAATCACAAGAAAAAAATAATTAAAAAATCAATAGGGTTGATTCCTTGTATATAAGGTCCTAATTTATTAGATGCAGATATTTTTACAGCTGATAGTACTCGGTCTCTGGAGTATATTAAACCGTGAAACATTATAGCTTTTACCATGTTTTTTTGGAGAAAACGGAAAAACAAATTTGCTACGTAAAGACACCCTGTTTATGTGATTATTAAATGAAAACTCTTTGAACAGATTCTCGTACTTCTTTTACGTACTACTTAACTGGAACTGGCCACTTCACTTCGATAAATTAAATACTCGATTGTCAATGTCATGTTATTTTCCGTTGGATTGTGTCGTTTGATGACATGACAGACAGTGTTATTGTGACATGTGATAATACCTACACATGATGATTGTTTTAGACGAAATTATAATTATTTTTTTTGTTAGAAAAATGAAATCAAAAAAGTTACATGAAAAGATTTCTTAATTTATATTTAAAGTTAATTATTTTAATGTAAAGTATCATGTGTTAAAATATCTGCAACTAATAAATTAGGACCTTATATATGCAAAACATTTGCTAATACAACGACAAATTTAATAATGACTCTAATTTTATATGACCCGACTTTTGTATTTTCGGTCACGACCCGATGGCTAGCCTGAAAATGACTTATCCAATAACGAAGAAGGAGGTTCTCTATTCGATTGTTTTTTTTTGTAAGTATGTCACTGGATGTGTCCCGCGAATCGTGCACCAATGTTTTTTTTTTAAATCGAACGGGTACAATCCCTAGATGGTTGCTTTGGCACTATGGGTTCAAACCGGTGCAATTCTATTGTTGATTTTGATTTGGTGATTATTTTAATTTTGAGTGAGCTTGCCGCGTCTATGACAATTGATCTGCGTTGCCAGTGGAAGAAACAAATCCGTTCAATTGCGGAAAATAAGCGGAAAAACAATATAAATATAATTACAAATAATCCGCCTTGTTATGAGTACAGTAACCGTACCATGAGTTGAAAAGTAAAGGATATGAGTAGGTACGTTAGGTTTTACTCGATACGTAATGCAATCTATCGCGCTCGCACTGACATATTAGACCGAGCGCGATGGCTTGCTTTACGCATCGAGTAAAACCGAACGTTACCGATAGTTACTTGCTAAGTCATGGTACGGTTACAGTACTTACAGTAGCCGTACCTGTGACTTTCCTCACGGGGGGAAATATTATGCATGACGCCATTTCACCCCGCCCCTCTGGCTAGTATGCAGCAGCCAGCAACCGCTCAGCCACATCATCGTGAGCTATGAACGTTTAAAAAAAAAGTGAATTTTTCGAGAATTTTTGGAGTTCCGATCTTTTAACAGGAAGCTATGCACCTTCTTCTCCTTACTTTAGAGTTGAAATTAGATACTAGTCCGATCTTAGTCAAGAAGGTTTTCGGTGGGGTGTGTCATGAAAAAATATTTGTGCAAGTTTGAGTGTCGATTACTCCTAAGCTATTCGGCTGAGCGGCATCAAGTAAATTTATATTGAAAGCTTGATTTCTTTTTTATCACGTACATCACACATCTGCTGATAAAAGTTTGTGAATAAATTTATATATTTTTTTGTGACATCCTTTCAACTCACCGAAAATTAGTCCGATCTTACCCGAGTGTACCTTACCTATCCGGCTAGCTCGCACCAATATGCGAGTACAAGCGGGATGGATAGATAGTAAGTTCGCGTTAATAAGGCGAAGCTCATGATAAGCCTAAGCACACTGTGATTTAGACCCGAGAGATCGCTATTGAGATTTACCAGGAAATAATGATTGGTACTATATAGAAAGAATCACTGTCGACGTCGAGTCAACACGGATTCCCACACCACGAGAGTGCTGGAAGTCTGTGCCGCAGAAGATTTTAATATTTGGTCATTAGTCATTCATTACCTATGCAATTGGCGTTTTTGGTCATAGAATTTAGTTGGTCCCTAATTTTATTACCTAGGTATCTAAAGAGTAACTTAGATATATTTTATGGTTCTTAATACATACATAGTGCACTATGTAACAAACGTTTTTTCACAGTAATAAATTGATAAATTGTTTGTTTCCTTAAGTAATATTAAAAAACTATTAGCCATCTGCGAGCGCATGAGCGCAAAAATACCGATTAGGAGTGGAAGTGGTCGCCATGGCCGAAATCGGTTGGACTCATCATCATCATCATCATCATTAAAAAATAAGCTTTGCCTTAAGGTGCGTTTAAACCAAAAGAGCATTTATTTATTTATTTAAAACTTTATTGCACAAAAGGAAAAAAAAACTACAAAAGGCGGACTTAATGCTATGAAGCATTCTCTACCAGTCAACCTTCGGGCAAAGCAGAGAACATGTAGGCGGTGCAAGAACAGAACAAAGCGGGTAACAGAATTAGAAGTAACTTTGGAATTTAATATTCTAATTACAAATACTATACACACATAAGGGAATAAAATACATAGACATACATAAACATACATATACATAAGATATCAGATGAAACTTACAATTGAGACACTAAGAACTTGCCATTCTGCCAGCAAAGTATTTACCATTTAGCATTCGCTGTTCTAGCGCCCGTTCTAAGAAATCAACCAATCACGTTTTGTGTACCGATCGAATTTCGTAGAATGGGAGGTTAGAACAGCGAATGCTCTTTTAGTTTAACCGCACCTTTAAAAAGAGAAATTTACGCACGCGAAGCGTACGCAAAGTTTACTTTTCCGCACTAGTTAGGAAAAATACTTTTAGGAGGTATGCGTGCCTATACCTACAATTTTTAGGGTTCCGTAGTAAATTAGGAACCCGTATAGTTTACAAGTTACAAGCTTTTGATAAAGGGGCCCCTGCTCAGATCTTTGTGAGCACCCCGGCTCTGAGACTGTAAGGAATTAATTACTATGTACTTAAATAACTAATTTTCACCAAGCGCGGCTAAGACCTGAGAGGTGCATAGCAACATAAATTGGGTTCCTTAAGTCTTTCAAACGGGTAGATGTTATATAGGAATATTATAGTTGTCGATTTCTAAGAACGAACATTTGACAGTTTAGAATGAGCCATATGTATGTATGTATGTGACGTTATGTCTATCGGAATAATCATCAAATAAAAAAAATTAAAAACCGATTTCAACCGATTTTTCCAAGATCCCCAATTTGTTTCCTCAAATCCTACTTCCTGAATGCAAATTCTTGTAAATGAATGAAAATTAAGGTGCATTCAGACCAAACGAGCATTCGCTATTCTATCCCCCACTCTACGAAATTCGATCGTTACACAAAACGTGATTCGTTGATTTCGTAGAGCGGGGGATAGAACAGCGAATGCTCGTTTGGTCTGAATGCACCTTTACCAAAACCGGCATACATGTACCTATAACATTTGAAGAGATACCTCGATTTCTCCAAGATCCCATCATCAGACGGCAACTTGGTGCCAACGGGACCACCTCGGGGTCATACACGTTCGATAACAAAAAAAAATTCGTTAATTCTTAACATGAGGTTCGGGCTGTGTCGAAATTTCGCTACAATTGTCGTATTTTTCGTGACAATTGTGATTTTGCTTTGAAAAAGTAGGTATTTATTGTTATTTATTCCAAGTTCTAGCTATAAATTTGATGTCAGTACCAAACAACCACACGGCCCGTCCGATGTTAAGTGGTAATGGTAACCGTAGCCTACGGACGCCTGCAATAAGAGAAACGGTAATTTTACATAGCACCTGTCACTATGGTGAAATAGGGACCTGGAGTAAATTCGACAGCACGACCCATCTCACCTTAATAGTTCCAACGACACTTGACGTCAGTGTGCTCTTACCACGAGTTACAGATGTAGTGAGAAATGACTTGCCTTCGGAAACGTTCGTCAACGTCATGCTGTTTCAGTCTATCTCACTGAGACTGACAGTAATAGCTGTCATGCTACTTCAGTCAGACTCGGTGACACTGCCTGAAACAGCATGTGTTTACGAACGTTTCCGAAGGCAAGTAATTTCTCACTACACCTGTACTCGATACGTGAATTAGTCCAACACACTCGCTCTATATAAGGTCCTAATTTATTAGTTGCAGATATTTTAACACATGATACTTTACATTAAAATAATTAACTTTAAATATAAATTAAGAAATCTTTTCATGTAAAATTTTTTATTTCATTTTCCTAACAAAAAAATTAATTATAATTTTGTCTAAAAAAAATCATCATGTGCATGTCACAATAACACTGTCTGTCATGTCGTCAAATGACACAATCCAACGGAAAATAACATGACATTGTCTATAAAGTATTTAATTTTGACGCGAAGTGGCCAACTGGCCAGTTTCAAATGGTACGTAACGTACTAGAATCTGTTCAATGAGTTTTCATTTAATAACCACATAAACAGGGTGTTTTTACGTAGCAAATTTGTTTTTCCGTTTTCTCCAAAAAAACATCACAAAAGCTATAATGTTTCACGGTTTAATATACTCCAGAGACCGAGTACTATCAGCTGTAAAAATATCTGCATCTAATAAATTAGGACCTTATATAAGGCTTGTTCACGAAATAAAGTAGCCATTGCTGTATAATTCTTTTTTTTTGTATGAGTGTTACCTTAGTATGAGTGTTATTACAAAGAAGGGCTCTTTGCCTATCTTCTCGGACGCTGCTGTGGTTGATATTTATATCAATTTCTCCATAATTATGGACTTTTATTTAAACTTCTGGATTTAAGTAGTGTTTCTTCTTATTTTACCATTTTGGGTCATTTAGTTTCCCAATGTGTCTTAACTAAAATTCAATACCGATACTATAATAAACTGTGGATCTCGTGTCTACAATTTTTGTTAACTATTTCAAGACTAACATTGTTGAAATCGTCTCGGAAGTTCGCACTTTTTTGGGCGTGAACTATTGCATTAAGCGTTATCTGAAGTTATTTTAATTTTGACGACTTTTCGGCGGTTGCTTTTGGATATTGGATTGTTAAGCATAAAATAGAAGAATCAATTTACAGTCCCATGGCTGTTAGAACTACATGGGACTGTTGCGTAACAGTAGAGACTGATTTTACGATGGCTACTTTATTTCGTGAACAAGCTTTATCAGCAAGCTAAGCACACGACTGTTGCGACAGTATTTTGCCGCGAGATAGATTTCCCGTCGTTTCAACAGCAAAACTTACTGGCCTCCAAAGCGACTGTTCGCCACTGACTCCGGTTCTCGGCGATTTCTCGCCAGTCTTCAACCTGGAGCTCCTGCAGATCCGCATCCACGACATCCGCGTCGATATCTCGGCTGCCCGACCGGTCGGCGTGCTGTCGGTTTTCCATCAAATGTTTCACCGCTCGATCGCTTCCCATACGCTCTATGTGGCCGAGCCATTGAAGTCGCTTTTGTAACACCAATGGTATTTGGCTCCGCAAAAAGTTCCTGAACTTCGGCGTTTTTGCGACTTCAAAACTATAATCACTAATATAAAAAAAGTCAGCAATTTCTCCAAGATCCCTTATCGGGCCCCGACTTGGTGCCAACGGGACCATCTCGGTTGGTTTTGAAGTCGGTTAAAAAAGATTTATCTAAAATATCGGTTATTGAGTTATATTCGTCCATTTGTCATGCACGGCCTATAGAAAGCGATCACCGTAGCCTACAGACGGGTGCAACCCCAGGGGTGTCACAACTTTCACATGTGCGTGGCCGACCCATTAAGAACTTGTACACTCCTATTTTGAAGAACCTCATGTGGTTTTTCGGGAAAACGTCGGCAGGGAGCTCCACAGATGGACCATCAAAATTCAACATAGTCTATCTCGTGGTGACATTCTGTCTAAACATTCATATGCTAAATAAACCTATGTATCGAGTAACGCTAACGCAAACATTATTTGACAACTCCGTGGTAAGGCTACAGTACGTATTTCGACGCGTTTCCAATACATTAGCTTTCAAGCCATCTTCTACAGTCAAGTGGAAAAATAATTGTATTTTGACGGCCTCTCTAGTTTACCAGGGTATGTCCTAAAACTACGACCAAGACCGGAGGATAGGCAGCAGCATCCCTAAAGTGCGGTGGAGACACTGCGATCGCCAACCCGCATGCTAATCGTGGCGATTATGGCATAACCCTCTCAAAAATGAAAGTACGACAAAGGCCGCAGCCCCGAGGTTACGGAACTTACGGAGACTCCCGGAGCCCTGGTTATGGTAGCAGCCCGGGTGCTAGCGGGGTCAGGGGTGCTAAGAATCTCCGGCGAAGATCCGCTTACCACCACCGACGATGCAGCGTGGGTAGGCATCTTATTACAATATTCAAAATACGAAAAAGGACAAACGATACTCTGCTTGCCAAGGTAGGACACGCTATAAATAGAATAAGGGGATTCATAAGTACATTTTATATACTTATGTTATGTATTAGTTATGTCAGCCGTCAGGAGGTAAAGGACCGAACCCAAGACTTAATAGTAATGTAATGTCGAAGTTCGCAACCCCAAATATATTTAATACTTGCCTCAGCTCGCAAGTTCTAAATACAAGTTCATTATCGCAGTGCTACACTCATAGGTAATATAAATAGTCCTAATGAAGAAAGTTTATCAAAGGCATCCCAGGTAGGCTCCGACTTAGGACTTAAATACTAGTGCTTCGGTGCAATCATAAGTTTGTTACAAATGTATTGAGATTGTAGTATAGAGACCGAACGAGGGAAGCCATCTTGTGGATTAACTCGGAAGTATGGAATCATGCAATAGCAAGTTTTGTCTTTTACGCGTATTGTAGGTCCCTTGCGCGTATGGCAAGCGTATTTACGCGTATCGTACATTCTTTTGCGCGTATCACACGCTCTTTTACGCGTATCGCACGCTCTTTTACGCGTATCGTATGTTCCCTTGCGCGTAAAAAGTTCTTATACGAATTTTATTTCACGAATATTGTTTCTTTTATGAGGAAACATGTTGAAAAATATAATCCCCTGTTATCTTTGAGGGTAACTAAGGAAAATTATGTGTTTATTACATAAAGCTACAGGAAGAATATAACAATAATTCTATCTTGACTACTTTACACATGAGTAATTTTAAACTACGAGTATAATGTTCGCAATAAACCGATAGACTGACACTGTGAGATTATGCATTCATAACAGTATCATCTTTTTAATTACACTTATTTATTACCATGATTTTGATTACTTGTTGAAAAAATCCTTCGGACAATCAATTATTTTGTTCTGGTATATTCCACATAGTATTTTTTTGTAAGAGGTATTATGACCCCGTTTCAACAAAAACCCATCTATGGAGCATATTTATTGAGCGTGTGTACACTATTTACCTACTTCAACAAAACGTGTCATTTTTCTCGTCGAGAACGGGACGGTATTAACAGCGACAATAAATCCGCACAAACAATTACTATACCATCGCAATATTTACTCAGTCTCGGATCTACGGCAATTAATTCATCGGATTGTCAGCTTTCTTTCTCTCTGAATACGGGTGTTATTTCCCTGAAGCGAGTGTTGCAGATACGAGGTTGAGTAGATACTTACTCAACCAACAGCGGCGATATTTCGCATTAAACAAATAGTAATTTTCGCATTTGCGTGGAACTCTCGCGAGAGGCAGTATTATAATTTACTTCCCAGCCCTCGGACCGGAACGTATCATTTTCGCCTCCTAAATAAACAATGACCTATTTCCCGAGTATGGAAACAATTTCGCATTACACGGCTCAAATTAGCCCGTGTGCATCGTAATCAACGTAAAACGATAGCCGTTTAAACATTAAATTAATGTGCCTGGAATATTCTGGATAATGAACGGGGGATAATACGATGCACGATATTAATTCGTGTACGAAATTAAATCGAGGATTACTTTACACTTTTTTTATTAATTGCACAACATCAGCATTTTAGTTTGCTGCACAGAGGCCTGCCCTATTACCTATCTATGTTAGGATTAGGATATCGCTACCCTAATATTACACGGTAGAACCAGTTTCTATGTTACATATTCGGGGTATAAGTAATTAAATTTGGACTATGGGTCAGTGTGACGATGTTCTAATTTCAAGTTGATACAAGGGCAACATAGAACCTTCTAATATTGGGGCAATGGGGGCAGCGATATAAGATTGTTCTTACTGTCGTCACCACACGGCATAAATACTGTTGTAAGTTAAACTATTATATGTAACAGTATGTGTAGTTGACTATACATACTTGTGCTCTGACTGTGCCGGATATCTTTGGAAGTCTATAAATTGGCTATGTAAAGTTTTCTGAAGTTATGAATATTATATTTTTTCCTGATAGCCGTCGTCTTAAGGTTCATGAAAATGCGGTTCTTTTATATTTATATCCTAGAATTTTATAAACAATATTTTTTAAGTGAGTGAGTTGACATTTGTGCAGTTTTATGGATGAAGTGATTGCGGATGAACGCATTAGGCTCTATTAATCCATTAAACTGAACAAATGTCACCTCACTCACTTAAAAAAAGATTATTAACAATTTATGGAAAATAAAAATAAAAGAGTCGCATTCTCTTGAACCTTAAGACGACAGATATCAGGAAAAAAATAGAATATTCATACCTTCAGAAAACTTAACATAGCCAATTAATAGCATCGGTCGGGGTCGTTGGACTTAGACCACAGGCTTCCTTGCTTTAGGTCACTCTTGAAATGTTAATCTTATACAGGGTGCTACGAAAATGGTGATACAGTCAAAGGCAAAATAAGATGTATATAGAAACGTCGTAACGTATTTAGAAGCGGATTCTTTAGATTCATATTTTTGCACTTGAACTTGACTGTACAATATAAAACACAAGAAAATGAACGACAATTTTGTTGTTGTTTCATAGGAATGGTCTAAATTAGGTTGACCAAAATAAAATGGAAGCGTAGAATTTTTTCTTGAGTTTTCATATTTTGGTCCCATAGTATATAAAATCAAATTCATTAATACATTCGTGTTCTATTATCTTATATCGCCATTTTTGTAACAGCCTCCTACAGTGCGATCAATATTATAGTTTAAATAATATATACACTGTGGTCAAAAAATAAATGCATTCCCTCTGCCAATGAGGTAAATTCTACAGATTTATAAATAAAAAATAAAAAACCTTTCCAAACATTGATAATTATGTACGGTCTTAACTTGGCTCATGTTAACAACTTTGACGCTCAAACTTTGCATTTGCTATTATCATATTCCCGGTAAACCCGATCGCGTCTTCCACACACCACACATGCCACTCCTGCCAGCCGCAAGCTCCACACATCGCGGCTAATGAGCTTGACAGAATGCCTTGATCATTTCCCGTTTATACCTAAACGTGGTGCAGCCCGCGAGCGACGAGTGTTATGAAGCCCTAGTTAGTTAGTTTAACCGGGCTTTTTCTGCAACTCGACATCCATCGAGCCTTTTTTGAAAGCGAGGTAGCCCTATTCCAACCATTCCACCTATTCTGTTTCAGGTTGCTTAATGCGTCTTTTAGTGTGTTTGGAGTCCCTAAGTACGGTCGAGGAATTTAATTTGCTACCCATTTCGTACCTTGTCATAGTAGCTATAATATGACAGTCCTAGCAGCTTTCATATTGATTGTCACTGTGACAAGGTACGAAATGGGTAGGAAATTAAATTCCTCGACTGTACCTACTCTTGTATGTATACTTCTACCTGTTTATGTTCTAGAAGAATATGTTTTGTTGTTTTCTGCTCTTCCATGCAGGCTCCGCTCGGATGGAGCCCTAGTGTTCGGCTCGGTGTTTCAGATTATAATCAAAGAATCAATGTAATTGAACAATAACTTATAAAACAATATTAACACTAATTTGTAATAGGCAATATTTTAATCCTTTACATTATAGACTTCTCCGTCGCCTATTATCTGTTTTTTAAATCGCCAAAAGTGGAGTTAATCGTCACTAAAAATGATATCAAGCAAACTAAAATGCATATAATTACTGAAATAAGTAGAATATTTTTATAAAATCATATTGGAATATCACTGAATTTCTCATCCAATGCTAAAACATGTAAGTAACATTACTAAGTACTCCGTAGTTATAAAAATTACGAGTCATGATAAAAAAAGCCGTTTTGACCTCTAAAAAGTAATCTGATGATTATTTTTTAAATTATTTAATGATATATTAAGGGAAATGCCTGTACAAGCAGATTTTTTAATGATTCCACCCATTCTATAAATATTTCACTAAATATTTAAAATTTTCATGTTTCCAGTATTTTCTATGAAAATGTCAGCCTGACCTGTGTTATTGACTTTAAATCGCTGCTTTGAATAAAACAAAGTCGAAATAGCATTCCCTGCCGAGTGTATGCACGAGTAGTTTTACCCGTAGCTTGTAAAGTTACTCGTCAACTTCCGAATGTGCGAGTACGTATACCGATATCGGCGTTAAATTGCCGTTTTTGGGTCATCGGTGAGAGCTGTGCGGGATTAAACCTGGGCACTCAGTTTTCGCAACTGTTATACCTAGTTACCAATCGTCGCTTGGCAACCAAAACAATTAGTAGGATAGAAACATTACGAAGGAATAAAAAAAATATCTTAATTTTAAATGCGGTTTTGATTGCAATTACTATATGTATAGAATCATTATTTATACACACTCGGTCGATGAATACGGGTTATTTTAGCTTTTTCATAGAACACATGCAGGTTTCAAATATTTATAGTGTAGGTAAATCTATTTTTACATCAGGTTGTGTTGGAATTTTCCTAAATTTATAAATAAATCCAAAAAAACTTTAAAATTGTCGTTATGTCGGTCTGTCCTCCTGCCGCCCAGACTGTAAAAAAATGCCAGTTAATTTTGAATTAATAGTGTAGGAAATAGAATAGGATTTCATTTGTTTGAAGAGACCTTTTAAGGCCTATGGGCGGCAGGAGGTTAAAGACAAAAATGTAGACCTAAATGAGTTTTTGAATCATGAGTTACTATAGTGTCGCTTTGTACTTTTTATATCTACGGAGTCATCTAACGATAAAGTTCCGTGTTTTTCGGATCAGGTGAAAACTTTAGGGAAATTCCAATACAATCTGATGTTAAAAACGGGTCCACTTGTATTATAAATATTTATTTTAAATAGTTGTAATCAGCATGTTTCCAGTATTTTCTATGAAAAAATCCACCTGACCCGTATTAATTGATCGCGAGTGTATTTTGTTTTATGAATCAGGCTAAAAAATAAAGTAACTAGAAAAATAAAGCGCGTTAAATGTCGGGACCTGACCGGGGCTGGTTGGTTACATTCACCCCGCGAAAGGGGTCGACTTCACGTTGCTTTAACTGGTCACTACAGAGTATAATAAAATAAAGTCACTTTTTCTGTCCCTATATGTCCCTTTGTACACTGAAATCTTTAAAACTATGCAACGGATTTTGATGAGATTTTTTTAATAGGTAGAGTAATTCAAGAGGAAGGTTTTTATGTAGGTATAGTACCCGTGCGCAGCCGGGGCGGGTCGCTAGTATACATATAATTAAGGGCTGTATTTTCAATCCCCATATAAAAGTATCCGTCGTTTAAAAATGTATTTCTCGCAAGTCATGTACAAAAATAGGACGGGACTAAAACTTATCTGAAAAATACTGTTAACGAGGGATTAATTTTTAACTAATGGGATTATCTAATTATATTTTATAAAATACGAAGCCAATTTAATCTTTATTATGGGGATTTTCACTTAAACAATTAGCGTGAGATTATACAACGCTCATTCAGTTTTGTAATCTTTATGAAATTTAAACTTTATTGTTATTTCGCTTATGTTATAGTTTATGAAGTTTACACCAAAACAAAGTTTATATTGAATTTTTTTGTGAAACTGTCGTTGCAAACCTTTTTGCAACTAACGTGCGTCGATTTTCATGTAGGTGGTCCAAAAGATGAGGGTGACAAAGAATGTTTTACCTTTATTTAATCTGACGCTAAATGCGTGTCTTTAAAATTGATAATGCCCTTATGTACCTGTGTTTTTTCGGTTCCGTGCAGCCATATAACATCGACTGACAGTGACAACCAACTCACTATAAAAACTCACTTCTCTTAGCAACCTCATTTGTTAGTATTAGTTCAAAACTGAGATGCGAGCTTTACTACAAGTATTGGTTACTTGGGTCAGTCAACTTTTTTCTGTCTGTTATTTCCAGTCACATGAATGGCTAGTTTTATGCCAAATTATGCTACTTAAACTATGCAAACATGCATTTTTCTTAATAAGCCCTTTCCTTAATGGATCACCTACATACATGGACTACATGCATCTTTGCATAGTACATAGTTTAGATAGCATAATAGGCATCATGACTGGCAAGTCAAATCAGCATCTTTTTTCGAACTGTCAAAATGATACCACTGTGGAATTTTATATGAAATACACAAAAGTGACGTCACGTTTGAGTACTGCCAAATGACCTACTCTTTTAAGTTCTTTTATGTATTTATTAAACAGAAATTCAGTACAAAAATTACTGCATTCTACATCTTAGTAATAATGTCTTCGTATATTATGTCGTGTATAATGTTAAATAATTTATTTTAACTACAGCTACAGTCATCATCCCTATTTTGCATAAAACCAGCGTGACTCAGATCAGATGACTGTAACCATGGCAAAAACAGACAAAAAATTGTTGTTTCACCCCCTTAGTGAGTTTTGGTTGTCAACCGAAGATATAAGTCAACTTGCATCCTATTTCCTATTTTATCACTGTGACAATCAATATGAAACCCGCTAGGGGGCGTTGTCACTATGACAAATTACAGAATGAACATAAATTTCCTTCGCCGTACGTGAAATTTCCACTTCTGAAATACGGCCATGTGATGTATCGCTATCGCCGCAACCACTAGCCGTTTGTGGGTCATCGGTCAGTGCCGGCCCGAGTACGGAATCGGGACAGAGTAGCTGCAACTTTGTCATATCTGTCCTGCCCTTTGTGATTTCTAAAGGACAAATTCGATTATTGTCAAATTATGAATGAAGCTTATTTAGGTTGAGGTTACCTTTAAAATTATTTTCTTGTATGTTAAACGCAAAACAAAGGAAAAGCGACTATATTTAGTTTAAATTTCAATAGAGCAACCTAAGTATGACGGGCAGGACGAGGTTAGAGTAGATTGTGTTCGAAAATTAGGAATTAATGAATGCAGCTGTGAGATGATTTTTGCTAAAATATCTCCAAAATATAGATCTACAGCATGCCTAGCCTAGATGCCATTCTGCAAAAATCACGTGACCATAACGTATGGAAATGGTCGTAGTTTTGTTCGAATCTATTATTCTCAATTTCTCATACATTTATCAGTTTTTGCTTATCTAGTACCTATACTAAACTATTATTTCATTTCATTTATTTATTTGCTTGTGTGTACTGGAGGTCTTATTACTAAATAATGTTTCAACACAACCCTGTAAAGGGCACTGCAATTCACTTACAACTATATAATGACATTTTGGTTATTCCTGCATATTTTGTTGGGTCATTATATATTTTTAATGATTTTGTTGATTTTAATAAATAAATATAACGCTCAATTATTCTGAACTTCACTCTACATATAGAAATCAACCAAGTACCTAACCAGACATCACCAGAGGGAGGGAGGGGGTCAAAAAATAGACAAATAAACCTCGCATGATATATGCATGGGCCCTGCTACTGAGATCACCAAAATCGTTACTCTGTTCTGTCCAGTACTCCGTGACCGTATACAAGCGGTGTGCAGCCAACTGTTTATATTGCGCCTCTGCTTGCTTCAGCGCAAACAAAGCTGTAAAATTGTAGCATAGTACAGTGACCATTTGTACACTTTACGGGCATTGTAATAAGGGTCAAGTCTTGTCAGTGTCGCTTTGTACTACGCATACAACGCTCTCTGGGTAACATGCTGTAGGGTTAGCGCTTGATTAAAGCGACAGTAAATCGCCGCGGCATAGATTGCTATCCGTTCTTCTTTTACTAACATATGTAGTAAAAGACGCGAATTTATAAATTTACACGTAATTATGTATTTAAAATAAAAAATACAGGGTGTTTTTTTTTTCGACCGTTCAAATTCTACGTAGTGAATGTATAGGTCATACTGACCAACTTTTACTATGGGGACAAAGTCGAAATCGCGAAAAAAAAATCAGCTGTTTCATACATTTCGGCCGGCGTAATGCCGCCAATTTGTATGAAAACAGCTGATTTTTTTTTCGCGATTTCGACTTTGTCCCCATAGTAAAAGTTGGTGAGTATGACCTACATATTCACTACGTAGAATTTGAACGGTCGAAAAAAAAAACACCCTGTATAGGTAAAATTCTCCACAAATAGCTCAAACACGATTCGGACGTTTCAGTGAAAAGAAATAAAGCTAAAGCTGTAAATTGATCTCAATTTTCATACAATAGTGCCATACGAGGTTGCTAAGAGTACCTAGTGACTGTTTTTATAGTGAGTTTTGATTGTAAGCCAACGATTTGACAACAGGCCGACTCCAAGCTGTCGATAATTAATCTACCTAAACGTAATCGCCATGACTGCTAGGAACTTCCTATCAGTCACTATGTTCCTAGTTAAGTCAAGAGTCGGTCGCCGAACAGAGATATAACACTGGTTCTATAACTTAAGCGCTATTGTACCAAACACGAAGTTCACACGGTCGGCTTCGTAATATGCTAACGATTTTGATCCTTGTGGCTTTGGTATAAAGCTTCAAACGTTTACATATTTATAGGCGTGACTGTAGAAGCGCCTGTTAATCGCATTGTACAGTTTATACTTTGTAAAGTTACTCGGACTATTGATGGAAGTTGGATTTGCTCTGTTTATTCGATTCAACTAACATTTAGTCATATTAGAAATACAATAGAGTTCAGGAGTTGACTGGGTATGTTACTCTTAGTTTTGGCATATTGCTGGCTGTGTGAATCAACCTCGTAAAATTACCTGCATTTTTACTTATTTTACTTGAAGTATCTTTGTACCTACGCCAATATTTGATTTTACTGTCGACACATACGCCTAGTGACTACTAATCACATTTCCAACTAAAATGTACTTTACATGCAAGTTTTCACAAGCAAAATATCAAAAATCATAATGGCGGCAATTAAATCCTCCTCTAGGTCGCTTGTGTTTTTAATCGTAAACAGAGAAATGAATTCCCTATTCAGAAGGCCGAGTGTAGGTAATAACTTATAAAAAACGTCTCGATCGCATTTACGTTTTCACTTTTCATCGTCAATTTCATTCAATTATTACCTACACTCGTCCTTCTGATATTACTCGAGATAGTCGAGATCGAATGCTGTGCGGTTTATATTGTGAAGACTGATTTGACATTTCATGTCAATATCTCTTGATATCCTTATACAAGAATAGTGACCCGCTTGAGTTTTGACATCTGTTCCAAATTTTAACTCATTGCTATAAAACTTTTCGGTACAAATTTTACCTACCACAGATAAAAAAGCTACCATAGTTAAACTTATTGTAATATGTAATGCTGGTCATTTCCTATCATTTTTAAACGCATTTTAGAGCACTAATGATATGTGATATAAAGTCATTTTACACGCAGTTTAAATATTTTATTATATTCTGAAAACTATTCGAAGATCTGAATATAAAAAACCGAATATTCGAATACCTGAAACTCGAATATTTGCAAACCCTAATTTACTTACTTCTTTATTCTAATACGAAACATCAAATGCCTTATACAAAATTATATACGCTAACATACCATACACATACCAAGATCTATAGTTAAGTTTCCACCTATACGATCTTCCGCGCTGTTAACTGTCAACTTTATTGCTAAATACATAAGACCCATCGTATATACGGCTAAAATTGTGATGCTTCCCTCACTCGGGTAAAAATATCTTATCTACATTTGAGATAATTTTCCCGGAACCCGTATTTATTGGAATATGAAGATACTCAGTATTCTCTTAGGATGTTTTTAAGAAGTTCGTTTTCTTGGTATTATCAATGCGGTTTCGTTAAACACTACCCTATTATATCTGTTAGGCGACATCCTTTGTGTTGTCATATGCAGATGTAATCCCATTGAGTTTCACGGTCGGGTCGGGGGAATACATTAGGGAGAGGCACTAACATTGATTTTGTAGTAAGAAATGTCTTATTTATAGAAAACAATATAGATTAATGGAAAATAAAAATAATGCGTTGCTTCAACTTGTGGAGACTTTCTGAAAAGTGATTAATGTAAGTCGTAAAAATATTAGTAGATTAGAAACTAACTAAATTACAGTATTTTACCTTGTAATATTTAATTAATCATGACATAGCGACAGCGACTGTATATAAAATTACATTAGCAATCTGCGAAACTTGATAGGTACTTTTGTTTTCATATTGTTTGATGATACTTGAAGTAAAACTCGTACCTCAGTTCTGATATTAAGGCGAGGTAATAGTAGAATTCCCGTTAGTTTTTTTCAGTTTTCTCAATAATTCTACTTACTTATGATGTAAAACTTACATATGTTACATTTGAGAACTTGATCTATCACGCTTTGATCATAATTAGGTACTTAAATAAACTTCGCCCTATAGAAAACGACCCCAAACATAGGTCTAATCTCTGCATGAAAACTCATTTTGCCACGAAACAACATAAATTTACCAAGAAAAAAATATATCAGAAGAAACGTCAAAGTCTGTGTCAAAGGTTTTCGAGATGAAATCATTAATATTGTAAGAATTATATTTCATCATACAAAATATGTGAAATTGTGCTTCCGGATCGTACTTGCGGTCATCTTTCAGTCCCAATTGGGACCTGTCGGAGGGAGGACGTACGTCAATTTTGCGCACCGCTGTCGTCAACCAAACTATCTTTAAAATTGGTGTGATAACACATAAAAAAAAGTTATCGTCACTGGCGCTTCGGAGACTGAATAAATATAAGCGGTGAGTGACTAAATTAGTAGAATTACGTTATTCAATATATCAAACCAAAATAATAACAAACATATTACACAGTATAGACAAAAACAGTAGGATGACTACTGGTGATAAGACCATGACACATTTTGACATGACGAAAATAGTGAAATAATTAAGAATGGTACCTCTCTATTAAAAATAGGATTTTATAATGGTTCGTTATCATTCAATAAAATTTTAAAAATACGATTTATTTTGGAACTCGAATTATTTTATGAAATGTTTTGCAAGTAGTCACAGTACTTTGTACTAATCTCTGAAATCGAATCAGATACCGTAAAATACTACAACATTGCCAACCTGCCACAAGTTTGCCTGCTAAGGAAAAACTTACTTTTCTACTAAATAGTTATCTATTTTTTACTTCTAAAATATTTATTTTTCTATAAAAAATGTATAATCTATCTGGCTACCGACTTCAATTTATAATTTCACAGAAACACGGGTAGTTTTGAAGTAATCCAGTGTCAACGCTTGGAAAACAGTAACGTGTTTTTGTGGTATGTTTAAAACTTTTGTTACGACTGGTAAAATGTTTGTATAAAGGTAAATGAAGCACTGATATGAAAGTAACAATGCTTTCTTCGATGATTTTCCCATGTTTTCATGTAAACATGCTCATTTGAGGCCAGAATGACGAGAGGCAATGTTGGAAATGGTTTCATTGAATATACATGTCCCAAAATTGCCTGGCCTAGGGTTATCACTGTTCAGAAGTTTTGTTTTGTTAGAAGAAGGTACTCTCAAAGCAAAAATGATTAAAAAATGTACTATTAATCTTTCACAGTAGGGCTTATAGATACTTGCCATTTGTATTTCAATTAAAAAAACTTAAAAATTACCAATCTTTAATTTCGTCTTAATACTCTTGTCTATTTTATTTGGCATTAGCTATCCTTGAAAGGATGTATGGAAATGTCGTAGAACACGTTACAACTTTGCCTACGTCGTAAAAATATACGTAAGTTGTTATTATGTAGGTATTTTCTATTGACACCTTGGCTTTGATGTACATAAGGTCCTAATTTATTAGATGCAGATATTTTTACAGCTGATAGTACTGGGTCTCTGGAGTATATGAAACATTATAGCTTTTACGTTGTTTTTTTTGAGAAAACGGAAAAACAAATTTGCTACGTACACCCTGTTTATGTGATTATTAAATGAAAACTCATTGAACAGATTCTAGTACCTCTTTTACGTACCACTTAACTGGAACTGGCCACTTCACGTCGATAAATTAAATACTTGATTGTCAATGTCATGTTATTTTCCGTTGGATAGTGTCGTTTGATGACATGACAGACAGTGTTATTGTGACATGTGATAATGCACATGGTGATTTTTTTTACGAAATTATAAATAATTTTTCTGTTAGGAAAATGAAATCAAAAAAAGTTACATGAAAAGATTTTTTAATTTATATTTAAAGTTAATTATTTTAATGTAAGATATCATGTGTTAAAATATCTGCAACTAATAAATTAGGACCTTATATGCTTGCTATGACTTTACAAATGGTTCTCATTTTTAAATACTCCTTCTATTACCACAGATAATCAATGGGGCAATGTTGTAGCTTTTGGCTACAAACTATTCGTATTTGGCGTATTTTGAACCTTTATACACCATGTTTTTATTGATTTCGGTTAAATTAGAAGGAAGTTTATTTAGGTTAAAAATAATCAAATTCTCTAAGAAACGAGTATCTTAACTCTTACTGTTATTGAGTTATTAAAAAAATAAGTTTAATGACTGAACAAGTGTATTGCAATCTTTATTACATCCTAATGCTACTTATTTTGACATGTGCCGTCAGTCATTTAAAATAACTTAAATAAACTTATGTGTTATTCTTAAGGTTCTCTCACACTAAAAACACACTAAATTAAATGGTAATTTAATTTATTATGACAGAAAAGGAAAAAAAATGTTATCCATTTCGACTAAAAGCTATATACCGGTAGCTCCAATTAACGTACCAAGCAGCCTGTTAAAATTAACAGAATTAAAAAAAACGGTGTATAAGTCTATTTTGATCCAGATTAGCTTAGAAATACAATCAAAATCATAACTAACTTAAGAGTTATTTAAAAAACATGCATGCAATTTCCTTGCAATATTTTTAGCATTTTACGGTATCGAAAATGTAAACAAACTAGGATAATGACATGACATTATATTGTCCATGTTAAAGTGACATTTCAGGGGTTTTAATTTCGATTGTATTTTTTAACACCTTTGTGGATTGAGTTCGCGTTTTGTGACTAGCTTTTTATTTTATTTTATTTATTTACACACTTCCAACTACCCTTACAGGTGCCTACTAAACATACGATAATGTTTTGAGTGTAGATAGACAAACGTCAGACTATGTTCGATACCCAAGTATCACAATAGTTGACATGGTTTTGGACATGACTTTAAAAATCATACGGCAGAGTGTCCACGTTTCCTGATTACAAACATAATACCTAGAAAAATTGCTAGAATGATGTAAATAATGTGTTAACGAATGTCGCGTGACTTTAATATTTAGTTTAGTTGGAGATCGATTCCAGGGTCGCGTTTTATAAAGTTACAATTTACAATTTCGCCGTTTGCCTCTCTTACGCACGCACATATTGGCTAGAAAGAGAGGCAAACAGCGAAATTGTAAATTTTAACTTTATAAAACGCGACCCAGGCTTCATCTATACCTAGTTATAATCGTATATATTTCCATTACTAAATTAAAAAAACCGGCCAGACGCGGGTCGAACTCACGCGTGAAGGGTTCCGTATCATTATCAATCATCGATCAATCATAAAAAAAATACAGTTAAATCAACTTATCTCAAAAACTAAAAGAGATAATTTTATCAAACCTAAAATCGTTGAAAGAGTTTATTGATATGCTTAACATATGTTTTTTTTAGTTCAAAAAGTTGAGGGACTAGTTTAGACTCACTTTTCTTTCTCTTGAGGGCTGATATCTCAAAAACGGTTCGCTTAAATAATGATATGTTTTAGAAACTTTTATATCATTTCGTGGACCTTATATCAAAAGTCTTGAAAATCAGCATGTTTGCATCATTTTTTCGAAATTGTACGCCTGATACGCATTATTATATAGGACCGTGGATCTATAACAAGTATCGTATTAAAAATTAATGGGATAGTCTCGCATCCGTGTATTTTCTAAATTTACCGTCTACTTTACATATGGCTTGCTAGAGCTTGTCAGATTGTAAATTAATCACTTACATTATTATTATGTTACACTGTGTCGTCTCGATTTACACTAGTCGCATAGTTGCAGTACTGTAAATGTTTTTACTATGAGTATCACAGTATCATGTCATCATTGACGGCGACTGTCACGGGTGTTAGCGGAGGCTGGATGACGCTTAAAATTAGCGTTGGGAGGTCAAAGACTATGGCCTTAAAAGGGTCTGCTAAGAGTAGGGTCAGTTTTCATAGTGAGTTTTCATTGTCAGGCGATGAAGGCGATATTATTGTGAACAGCTATGATGATTTAAATTCAAAAGATTCTTTATTCATTTATTTATGCCTGACACTTACAAGTCGCATTTTTGATTAGGAAGACATTTGTACGGTTGCCTACATAAATATCTTGACTACTCTATTCAAATAAACCTTCTTTCGTAATAAGTTCCGAAGTGTACACATATTTTTTAAACGTGACTGTATCTAATTTAAGCGGCGATCTTATAGAATATTAGTCTGAAAATTTCTTACTCATATATTTTTGGACCTAACAATTTAAACTAATCGAATACTTTCCCCTAGGAACTGCACGACATCCACTCCGGCCTTCTCCGTCAGCTGAAGCTCGCCACGGAGGCCTGCGTCCCCGGCAACGGAGCCCCGCGGCTCGCCGACGTCTTCCTAACGTGGCGAGAGAGACTCCTATTATACGGGGACTATTGCTCGAATCTCACCGCTGCTCAGGATACGCTGAAGACACTGGACGCTAGAGACGCGACGTTTAGCAAACAGTTGCAGGTGAGTTAAATAATTACGCTTACAGCTCGGCCATCCTGATAGTCCACTCCGACCTGCTCCGTCAGCTGAAGCTCGCCACGGAGGCCCGCGGCTTGCCGACTTCTTCCTAACGTGGCGAGAGAGACTCCTATTATACGGGGACTATTGCTCGAATCTCACCGCTGCTCAGGATACGTTGAAGACACTGGACGCTAGAGACGCGACGTTTAGCAAACAGTTGCAGGTGAGTTAAATAATTACGCTTACAGCTCGGCCATCCTGATAGTCCACTCCGGCCTGCTCCGTCAGCTGAAGCTCGCCACGGAGGCTTGCGTGCCCGGCAACGGGGCCCCGCGGCTTGCTGACGTCTTCCTAACGTGGCGAGAGAGACTCCTATTATACGGGGACTATTGCTCGAATCTCACCGCTGCTCAGGATACGTTGAAGACACTGGACGCTAGAGACGCGACGTTTAGCAAACAGTTGCAGGTGAGTTAAATAATAACGCTTACAGCTCGGCCATCCTGATAGTCCACTTCGGCCTGCTCTGTCAGCTGAAGCTCGCCACGGAGGCCCGTGGCTCGCCGACGGCTTCCTAACGTGGCGAGAGAGACTCCTGTTATACGGGGACTATTGCTCGAATCTCACCGCTGCTCAAGATACGTTGAAGACACTGGACGCTAGAGACGCGACGTTTAGCAAACAGTTGCAGGTGAGTTGAATAATGAAATGAAGCTCACAGCTCGGCCATCCTGATGAACATGCTAACAGGCCGGCCATCCTGATATTCAACTGTCACAGTGTTGCTGAAGTGTCTCTCACGTTTTACACAGATATTTTGGGTCAAGACTCCCTTGACGTTATTACTCCAGTCCTGTTCGCGTCTTGAACTGTAATGGAAATGCTACTTAAATCTGACAGCTTCATCGAAATACGGAACTATAATTATTGATTTAGATATCCGATGGACGCGTGGGAATTAAACTTGCAGTTGCAATTAGCTTGTCTCCTAACTTTGACACTTCTCTAAATCACAGCTACTGTTAAAGACCTAGATATAATTTTGATACTAAGTCCTTTTTAAGTTATCTCCGAATTTGCATGTGTAGAGTTGCTATTGTGTCTCGCTGGTTCGAATTTCGTTAGCCAGTAACAAGCGTTCGGTCAGATGATAGTAATCGACTGTTGCCTATTAGAAACACGAGACTGCAGTATCAGATATGCGGAGTTACAAGTTATACAGGGTGTAAGTCTAATACGGGCGAAGCTCTTAACGGGTATTAGTTTACGACATAATAAGTACATTCAAATAACTTTTACTTAAAATTAGAGCAACAAAATTTTCCATACAAAATAATTCGGCGCGCAATGTAGAGCAACATACGCGAGATAAACCTTCGTTGACAGCTAATTTCAAAAGCAGATGACATAACTGCCATATCAACAATAACAAATGTTCGCACCTACATTGCTCCTCCGATAATCTTAAAAAAATTCTGTGGGGTCTAAATTAAGAGTAACTTTAAAAAAACCTTGTAATCCATGTTCACACTAATGAATCCCATACCTGGTTTAATTGATCGCCCGTATTAGATTTACACACTGTATTTAAAGCTTAACAAATTTTCCTCAGTGAATGAAGTTTAGTATTGTTAGTACTTCTCGAATATGTCTCGTGCTTTTTAAATGTTTCTGTGATCATTATCTTTTCTACTCCATGTAAAATACAAAAGCTGCCAATCAAATGCTTCGTCATTGAATCATTTTGCTCCTTGTACAGTCGACGTCAAAGATATCATTACGGTTTTGGTGTCAAAAATATATTTACACGACCTTAATGACAAGGCAATAAAGTTGTGTAAATATATTTTTGGCACTTAAACCGTAATGATATCTTTGACGTCGACTGTACAATCTTTCTTGAAGAAAACTTGTTAAATATTGTAATTATGTAAAATTACAACGTTAGTCACATTTTTTAATTGGACATAATACCCAAGTTATGGCGCCTCATGTAAGCTGAGATCAGCCGACGATTTAGTATTTTTCCTGAAAACGACACTTCATCAAAATATAATATTTGGATAATTTCAACGCTAATCCCACAACTCCCACGGTAAGCCCGATTAAGGCTTGTGTTGTGAATATAATAGATTGATAGATCGGCCAATCAACTTTTCGATCGACATATTATTTTCTGTCTACTGCGTTACTTTTCATGAACTTACAAATGTACGTCAATTAATACTATACACATATTTACAATTAAAAACAGTTGTAACCTAAATGTATCGATGTGAACTTGTGTGAGGCCTAACGCTTGTACAATTTATAAGCATGTTTTTAGCAAACTTGATGAAATTGTCATCTGCGTAAAGGGACAAAATACAGGGTGGTCCAAACCTTGACGTCAAAAAATTTTTTTTAGATTCCTCACGTCATGAGCTATCAGAATATACCCCATGTATGTTAGCCGATTTTTTGTAGTTTTCGAGTTATGAATTTTTGAAAAATTTTTTTTGAGAAATTCTGGGATGAAGAAATTTATTAATAAAAAAAACTGTTGGGTTATTTAACTAGTTTCTTTTTGTAAAAGTATTACTACAAATAAAGCATTTACTGACAAAAAAATTTGCGTCCTCACTTTGATACAAGTAGGATAAAAAAATACGAAATTAAATTTTTTACGCTAAAAACGCATCAAAATAGCATTAATGTACGTAAATAAAAAAAATAAAACATATCCCAAGAATTTTTGGTAATGTAAAGACTGCTCTAACCTTAAACCTTCGTAAAAGAAAAAAAAAAGTGATACTTAATATTGAGGATTTTTCGGAGTAGTCGGTCAAATAAACATAAAAAAAACTTCTAAATTTTTAATTTAAAAATAAAGTGAAATTTCGTCCGTTTTGTTGTTCTTATCAATAAACAAAGACAGAAAATACCACGAAAACTCAATTTTGTAGTTATTCAAGTCATTTTGTACTACTTTAAATTTTAAGTTTTTTTAAGTTTATGTGACCGACAACTCCGAAAAATCCTCATTATTAAGTATCACTTTTTTTTTGCTTTTACGAAGGTTTAAGGTCTAGGGCAGTCTTTACATTACCGAGTGTCGATAGAAAAGTTGATTGGCCCAGATACATCCTAACAATATATCATCAGCCTATCTCAGTCCACTGCAGGACATAGGCCTCTCTTATTAACTATGCGTATAGACGCATTAGAAGGTAAATGCCCATAATCGCCCCTCTGGACAAGCGCGTTAGCGATCGCAGTAATGTGTCCGATTGACAACCCCACTATGATGACGATTGACGCTGCTGCCAAAGATTGGTCAGTTACACTTCAATCCCTTATTCGATTCTTACAACACCCGCGGGAAGAGTTGGGGTGGTGACAAATTTATTCTTACTGCCGTCACCACGCGGCCATACATACTTAAAAACATAGGGAAGAACACTTATTAGTGAGAATTATGGCGTCGTTCCTTAGAATCAAACGAGGACACATTTCCTAATCGATGAGGCTGCTTTATATTCCGTTTTCTATTTTTGTTTGGCGTTTTCCTGGAGAAAGTTGGTCTGAATGAATCAGGATTTGGGACATCAGTTATTTTACTGTACCGTCTTTATTATACATAGTTTTTATAACACTTATAACTCTATTCTAGTGGTTAACGTCAAAGGTGCGTAATTCCTTATTCCGTAGGAACACTGCGAGAGAAAGTAAAAATAAAAGCTGTTTTATCCGCTTTTTGCCACTATGGCCTTGAACATTCTTCTGTTTCCAACAATATAAATAAGTAGATAATATAATTGTCTTGGGACATCTTACAGAAATCGACTTAGTCCCACGGTAAGCTCAATTTAAGGCTTGTGATGTGGATACCAAGCGATATATGTAGATACTTTTATACATAACATAGACAGCCACGACCATAAAACAAATATTCGTGATTAATAAATACACAATGTCCTCGCCGGGATTCAAACCCGGAAACTCCAGTTTCGTAGGCAGGGTAACTACCATCTAGGCTACGTACGCTGAATAAAATATACTTGTGCGGCTGTCTATGTAACTACGCTTTTAGTAAAGAATACCCAATTAATAATTTGGGCATTTTTACTTTTTGGTGTACCCAATTAGCGCGAAGTTAAAAAACCTTAATTTCAGTTTTCGACAATTAAGTACAATATCTTTAGGAAGTTAAACTCGATCGGCGTTTTTATGTTATAATATGGCTTATAAACAAATATACACCAAAACCAAGATTTAGTGCTGAAATTAAGGTTTTTTAACTTCGCGCTAATTGGGTACTTTACTACTTACCCCAAAAAGTAAAAATGCCCATTTATATTTCTTATTTGACGCTCCGTCCAAAATTTCAGATTCTGATAACGTTCCGTCATTATAAAAGTTTTTGCACCGTTGGCCTATACGTTCCCCTCTAGGATATCCTAGAGGGGAAGATCGAGGGCAAGAGAAGTAGAGGAAGGCCAAAAATTACATACCTCAGCCAATTAAAGGAAAAAGTAGCTGTCGAGTCGTACTCAGATGTCAAAAGGCTAGCACAGAATAGAGAGGAATGGCGATTACACCACCGACAAGAGCGTAGCTCTTAAGTAATGATGATGATGGCCTATACGTTATGTTATGTTTAAGTATGACTGATGAGAAATTGCCCTTGGTGACGGCAGTAAGAAATGTAAGAATACATTTGTCACCACCCCAACTCCTCCTGCGGGTGTCGTAAGAGTCGACTAAGGGATTGAAGTGTAAAAACCGTTATTTGATAAAATATTGATTGATATAAGTAGCGTCATCATAGTAGATACATTACTGCGATCGCCAATCCGCTTGCCCAGCGTGGCGATTATGGGCATTTACCTCCTAATGCGTCTATACGCATAGTTAATAGGAGAGGTCTACGTCCAGCAGTGGACTATCACAGACTGATGATGTGATGTGTTGAGAAATCCGCTGTTAAATTTTTTCCCTTCCCTCGTAGGTATTTCATTGCGACTGTACTTGACTTTCCCGTCACTACAGATTAGATGCCTAATAGAGATTGTTCGGAAAATTAAGGCACGTGAAACATACGGGCGCGCCTCGCTGCCAGACGCCTTCACTTTCTTAACCGACTCGGGCACTGTTCTCACCGCGGGCTACTTAGGTATGAACTATGGCTATAAATCTGCCCTGCTAAGCGAAATAGCTATATCTCAAAAATAGAGGCATTTGGAAATGGACCGTTTTATTATATTTATAGTTCTCAAAAACTTTGTACACAATTAAGACAGATTGACAAAAGACAATTAGCGCTAATAATAGGTATGATGACTGGCAAGTCAAATCAGCATCTTTTTTCGAACTGTCAAAACGATCACACAGCGTATTTCAAAGGGAACCGTCAGACTGTAATTGCCATTCTCGATTAACTGCGTACTCGATTCAGGGATATTCCGAGCGCTTTTGAGGAATATTCTGAGGGAAATTAACGGAAAACGTTTTACAACCTACTTTACCAGTACAACTACCTACTGTAGTTGACTAGTTGTCAGCCTCCGTAGCGGTGTTGGTACGCCTACGAAGCTGGAGGTTCCGGGTTCGAATCCCGGCGAGTGCATTAGGGAGCGATCAAGTGTTACGTAACACAATTTTTGAAGATTTTTGACCCCCCCTCTCCCCTTGTAACGCACCGTTACGTTCTTCTGGAGGGACTTATTTTTTCAAATAATAGGTACATCTTATTGTGGCGATCTTTGTGGAACGCCTATGTTCAGCAATGGACTTCTTTCGGCTGATATGATGATGAATACATACTACTTATACTACTCAAACAGAAAATTGTTTTAAAAAGTAGATTTTATATCAAAGTTCTGTGAAGTTAAACTTTTGACTGGTGCTGTATATTGGGTAATTCCAGAAATCTTTGCATTCATATTTTTTGCACCTGACTGTACGGGCGTTCTTGGCACGTCTGTATTAAAATTAATATTTCTTGAAAAGTTTCGTCTCGCTTCGAAGTTTGGCGCCGTCCTTTTTCTTTTACAACGCCCTAGTTGCAGGAGTTAATCACGCTCAAAGTGCTCGTCGGCTATTTGCGGAAGTATTTAAGTAGTGATAAAAAGGACGTTTCGTACTTATTTTAGTTTCGACGACGTAGGTAGGTAAGAAAAATATTGGCATTTTTTCGCCTCTATTGAGTTCTTGTGTTTCGCTTGACCGCTCACATAATAATACAGGATGTTATCAAATTGGTGATGCAAAATAATAAAACATGAATTTGAACAACATACTACGGGCCCAAATTTTGTCAGCCTCTGTAGCTTAGTTGGTAGTGACCCTGCCTACGAAGCTGGAGGTTCCGGGTTCGAATCCCGGCGAGGGCATTATTTGTGTATTTATTTATCACAAATATTTGTTCCTTGGTCATGGCTGTCTATGTATTTAAGTATCTATATGTATCTATCTATTATATATATCGTCGCTTGGTACCCACATCACAAGCCTTAATTGAGCTTACCGTGGGACTAGGTTGATTTGTGTAAGATGTCCCAAGTTATTTATTATTTATTTATTTATTAAATATGAAATTTCAAGAAAAAAATCGGCTCTTCCATAGTTCCATACATTTTGGTCAATTTATCTTAGCACATTTCTATGGAAGTGTCGGTTCTTTTCTTGATTTGTATATTTGGTCCCATAGTAAAAGTTGTTCAAAAACATTAATAGATTCATGTTTTATTATCTTGTATCACCTTTTTGATAACACCCTGTATAATGGCAACTATATTCGTGTTAGTTCCTTTTCACACACTTTTAATATAGTCGCAAACTAAATGTAGAAATTACTGCCAAATAGTAAATACAGGCGCGGATACTTCTCTAATAGGGGACTTGATGGGAGCCAATGACGAAATGCTTAATAAAAATACTACTTTTTTTATAGCATGGTAGAAAACATATACTATTCTCATCAAAAAATAATGTGAATAGTTTTCCATTTTATACTTTAAAGTATGCAAAAATCGGGGTAAATTAATTAAATTTAATCATAAAAACTACAAAGTCAACTCAATTGATACCTGTGACACGTGCCGCCAACTTTCCGTACATTACATAATGACATACAGGATGTAAGTCTAATACGGGCGAAGCTCTTAACGGGAGATAGTTTACGACATAATAAGTAAAGTAAAAGTTATTTGAATGTATACAACTATACATTCAAATAACTTTTACTTAAAATTAGAGCAACAAATTTTTCCATACAAAGTAATTCGGCGCGCAATGTAGAGCAACATACACTCGTTGGCAGCTAATTTCAAAAGCAGATGACATAACTGCCATATCAACAATAACAAATGTTCGTACCTACATTGCTGCTCCGATAATATTAAAAAAAATCTATGGGGTCATGATTAAGAGTAACTTAAAAAAAACCTTGTAATCCATGATTACACTAATGGATCCCATGCCTGGTTTAATTGATCGCCCGTATTAGATTTACACACTGTATATCATATCCGTCAAACTATTTAAGAAATACCCATCAATCTAGTACAATACAGAGTTTGTGTTTATACCGTTGATTTATGAAACGCGTTTAAATTATTCATGAACTATCACTTAGTAATATTAAAATTTGTTATAACCTCTTTGCCTTCAATGTACCAGGAAAGCGAATCACAATCTAATCCAGTTCCAAGATTAATCTCTCAACGTTTTAAGGCACTGGTCTCACCGCGAGCTACTAAGCTATGAACTATCTGCTATAAACACGAACAAGAGATACGCACTCCCGTGTAAATAAAAGAGACACTGCGATACTCGCCCAGCTATCAGCTATCACCGCCGAGCGAGTATCACCGTGTCTCTTTTTTTTACACGGGAGTGCGTATCTTTCGTTCGTGTTTATAGCCCATACTTCATAGCTTAGTATCTCGCGCTGAGACCAGTGCCTAGTGCTTTGCATCGCTGTAGCATACCATGAGTTGGCAAGTACGGTTACGTTAGCATTTACTCGATATGTATATAAGTATTTATACGTCATTTTTATTATGTACGAGTAAACCAACAGTTCAAAGAATAATTACCAAGTAAAAAAAAAAACTTTTATCGACCGATTTTTCTCAAGCTTTCATTAGACCTCGAAGGGGTACCAACGGGACCATCTAAAGGGTATACTCGTTCGATAAAAAAAAATTGAAAGTCTGTTTACGATTCTCGAAGATATCGGTCAAATAGTTGGTGAAAAAACATCGCATGATATATGCATGACCCCCAAAACTCTGTAAAAACTAAATATAAACATAAAGTAGTCTATCACGCTCTCTCCTATACATCAGTGCGAGCGTGATAGACAGCTTTACGTATCGAGTAAAAGCTAACGTAACCAATACTTGCCAACTCATGGCATGGTACGGCTTCTAGAAAGTCCCGGTTATTGAAAAATCCATTTAGTAGTGGAGAGGTGTAATTCGCTATGTAAAGTTTTCTGAAGGCATGAATATTATATTTTACCTTGATTGCCGTTGTCTTAAGGTTCAAGAAAATGCGGCTCTTTTATTTTTACGTCCAATAATTTGCTAACAATATTTTTTTTAATGAGTGAGGTGAAATTTGTTCCTTTTATGGCTGAACAGACCCTATGCTATGCTTTCGTCTGCAACAAGTACAATCAAATAGAAAAAAAATATGTTAAAATGACACAAGTGACGTTGAAGTTGACAGCTTTTATTTTCTATTTCATTGTCTGATTGCGGGCGAACGCATTAAGCTCTATTCATCCATAAAACTGCAACGTCACCTCATTCACTTAAAAATGATTATTAATAATTTATAGGAAATAAAAATAAAAGAGCCGCATTTTCTTGAACCGTAAGGCAACGGCTATCAGGGAAAAATATAATATTGATACCTTCAGAAAACTTTACTTAGCCAATTTTATAGGATACGCTGTTCGACACTAATCTACCCCGATTGTGAAATCTGAGGTGAATTAGAGTGAAAAATCATTGATAGATGAATTTTAGATGAAGGGTGATTCTACGAGGAGCGTTTTATCCGCTCGGATTTGTCGTCCCGCTATTATTACCGAAACGGATGGACGAGTAGCAACAAAATTGATTATGCTAGACTTAGTTGTCAGCCTCCGTAGCCTAGTTGGTAGTGGCCCTGCCAAAAAGCTGGAGGTTCCGGGTTCAAATCCCGGCAAGGGCATTATTTGTGTATTTATTTATCACAAATATTTGTTTCTTGGTCTTTGTATTTAAGTATCTATATATCTATTATATATATCGTCGCATATATCTATTATATATATCGTCGCCTGGTATCCACATCACAAGCCGTAATTCAGCTTACCGTGGGACTAGGTCGATTTGTGTAAAATAAAGATGTCCAAAAATATTTATTATATTATTTATTTATTACGTTTACATTAAAGTAACACTATTAGGTTCTCTCGTAACAATACTTGCCGAGACGCCAATGACGAAATAAAAAGGTGTTAAAACGCCCGATATACTGCCTGAAACGAAGAACTAAGGTTTGTGATATTTTGTTTTTTAGAGGAAACGGAAATGTGATATTCATTTGTGGTTGGTTATTTTACACAATCTTCTTGGCTTTTTATGGTGTAAGGTTGCAAACGAGCTTACGGGTTGATCGACGTTGTGACCATTTTCATAACTTCATATTTGAGTTTCCGTTACGTGACGGTCGTAGTAAGTTCATACAAATAACGTGAAATAAGATAATTCTTTTTCGCGACGTTATTTTTTATTATCTACATCGAATCAGCACGTGATTCTGATTCGAATGAGCCCAAGCGCGTCCAGACCTGGAATAATCAGGTTTTCGGAATTTTTTCGGTAAAACGCCCAACTGGCGTGAGTAGCATCATACTTGAAAATTGCCACTGTATCGACGTTCAAACCTTACGAATGTGTTAGGTTCCGTATTTTAGAGGTAAACCTAGATTAATTCATGGAAAAAACAACGTGTGCTGATAATACGAGTATTACCCGCCTGCCGCTCAGACAGTAAAAATTGCCAGTGAATTCTGAATGAATAGCGTAGGACACTTTTTAATAGGCCTCTGGGTGACTAGAGGTTATTCAATAATCTTAATGGTCTCATCGGAAGATCAGCGCTGGCTCACGCTAGCAACATGCTGAGATGAGACCATTTCGTGGCACCTTTTCTTTTCTTTTGTATACTGTCATATCTGCTTTGTCCTTTTTAATGTGTGTCACGTATAAATTATTTTCTATTTCTATTCACAGTTTTAAATCTGATTAAAATATATGTAATTGTTTCAGAAATGTCAAAAGGAACACAGCGACGGGCGAATACAGCTGCGAGATATTTTATCCGTGCCGATGCAGAGGGTGCTCAAATACCACCTGTTACTTGACAAGCTGGTACACGAGACACAGCCAGTAAGTTAATATGCAATATTTCTGAAGGGACAGCGACGTATGAATACAGCTGCGAGATATTCTGTCCGTACCGATGCGGAAGGTGCTTGAATACCACCTGTTACTTGACAAGCTGGTACACGAGACGCAGCCAGTAAGTATTATGCAATATTTCTGAAGGGACAGCGACGGATGAATACAGCTGCGAGATATTCTGTCCGTGCCGATGCAGAGGGTGCTCAAATACCACCTTTTACTAGACAAGCTGGTACACGAGACGCAACCAGTAAGTTATTATATAATATTTCTGAAGGGACAGCGACGTATGAATACAGCTGCGAGATATTCTGTCCGTGCCGATGCAGATTGTGCTCAAATACCACCTTTTACTTGACAAGCTGGTACACGAGACGCAGCCAGTAAGTTAATATGCAATATTATTTCGAAGGAACACGGCGTTCGATGAATACAGCTGCGAGATATACGAGCTTTTTCATTTACTAAACCTGACTGAAATTAAGCTTTTTTAATCTCACGCCAATTGGGTGTCCCTAAAAGTGAAAAGACCCCTGCTGTCCGCGCCGATGCAGAGGGTAGTCAAAGAGCCGGTATGTTATCTAAAGAACAACGACGGACGAATACAGCTTTCTTCACTCATTGGCTGTTATCACGATACGAGGGTGTTTAGATACTAACAATTACCTAGTGCTGGACAAGTTGGCACCGAGACAAAAGTAAGAATTTCAATCACTATAATTTCTCAAAATGTACGGATGAATGCAACTGAGGGACTTTTTTTCATTACGATCTGCAAAGAACGCATAAATTAGCTGAATGGCCAACTCAGTTGGCGATGATATTTTACGGGACTGTCTAGTTGTCTAGAGCGGCCAAAGTTCTGTGTGCTGTGGGTATTTCAGACAAATCTCTCCACAGAATTTGGATATTAATGAATTCAAAAAAACGTATCTTATCTTAACAGATCGTGTTCGAGCTATTTTTAGGTAATGTTATTATTTTTATTTTTTGGACATACTTAAATTGATAAAGTGAAACCAATTTTACTTAACTTTCTGAGTAATTCTAATTCCCAAGTAAATCAAAACATGTTTTTAGATGGCTGCTATTGTTTTCAAATGCTTACTCAAAAAAAAACAACTCGGCTACAAACTAAATAGGCTTTAAATAAACAAAATCTGCACCACTTCACACGTTACGAGCTACCCTAAAATAACGCCTATGTCGGTGTCAGTCGCCGCAGGTTAATTTAGTCACTACAAAGGGTCGCTAAACTAAACTGTCCAGTCCGTAGCTGGACCTATCTTTACCTTTCTGTAACAAACTGTAGCTGTCCAGTTTTCGCCTTTAACTGGACGGTATAAAGACTGGATTCGCGCGTCACATTTAGCTGGGTCAGTGCATTTAATTTGACCCGTATTGACATGTGTGTTGTATCGGAATCACAGATCGCGCTAGTTAGATGGAACATGGAAGAATAGTTTGGCAAACCATCTTGTCGATAAATTGCAGTGTACTAAATACTCTAAACTTGTACCTCCGATCATTTATCCATTGTTCAAGTCAAAATTAACCAATTTATCATTGATTCTTGAGCTATTTCCTTTTCATTTCGAACAGCTCGGAAAATTCCGGCAGCTGTAGCAGCTTTAGGTAGTCATTCATACTAATGTCGGTCGTTATAATTAAAAATAAAATTGTTGTAATTTATAATACTTTTCTAAAATACCGCTGGAAGCAACAACGTATCAGAAGAAAATAAAATTTGACTGGCACCAAGAAATCGCTTTAAAGTAGATAATGGACCAAAATCGTGGAGTGAAATTAAACGCTTACTACGCTAAACCGTTACTATTTATACGCTGAATTTTTTTATAAATATAACATGTTTGACTTGCTTAAAATGAAAGAACAACATTACATAACGGCGCTCTATTTGTAATAAAATTTTCCATTGGTTTTGTATTACAAAATGAAATGATTAGAAAAGATTAAATTTGATTTTCTTTGCTAAAGAAATAAACAACTATCTCGCGAAAATACTTCAATGCGAGATCTTCGGGAGGTCATCATTCAGAATTATAGAAATATAAATCTGGGACGATTGTTCTCTCCGGTTATTATCTGTGAAATGTCGATATGTAAAAACGGTAACTGGGACAAATGTCTGTAACCCAGTTCTTTGTGGTCTGACGTTTCTATAACTGGTACTGGGTTAATTTGAGGTTTTATCTGCAGTCTCCTACTATCGGAACGGGACGACTGGATCATATCGTAGGAAAAAAAAACATTGGTATAACTGGACGTAATTATCCAAAAGGGAACCAATCCACTCGAATCTGTCATCTTAAAGATTGACTTTGTTTCTTGTGATTTAAAGTGTTAACTAGAATGAAAAAATCATGTGGGTTGATTCCCTTTTGCATAATTACGTTCAACTGCTTAGATTTTTTCATTTAAATAAAAATAACGACAAGAAGGACAAGTCCAGTAAGTGCCTTGATATAACCGCCAATGTGGAAAGGAATGTTTCATTCATACAGACATTTTGGGACATTTTTGGAAATGTGGTGGATTTTGCTCGGCATCATTGACTCTACCAATTTTTATAAATATCGAAGACGTGATCCAAAAGTATGAACTTTTTGAGAAATACTCTACTAGGATAGAGTCTACGCCAACGTCTTAAAGACTCTACCTGGATTAAGAGTCAGATGCGGAAGGCTGTAATCCTGGACATGGCGCGGATAGTTCGTCGGCTTCTCTCTTTGCGTCCTTAACCACTGGCAGTTTGGGCCAGCCCCATTGTCAGCGGTACTCTATGATTTTTTATAATGTGTTAGAGTTTGTATTTTGTATTGTATCTTAATTTTATAATCATATTATAAAAAACCTAAATTTAGAGTTCAAATAAATAAAGAGTCATAATAATTATGCTAGCGTATAGATAGGCATACAAAACGGGATCGCAACTACCATCATAGCAACCCTTCTACAGGGTTCGGTCCTTGGGGACCTATATTATGCAAGCTTGTACTAGTTATTTATGATACATGCGTTGAAAGGGGGTTTTGCGACACGATTGTCGGTTGTCACTCACTTTTTTCATGTATAAAGCAGACACGAGTTAAAGAAAACCTCGAATTAGCTTATTTACAATTGACCATAGAGCGTACGGCCGCATAAATTAATACTAATAATCCTTACACCTGTAAGTTCTTACGTAAGTTATAATAGGGACGGAGCTATACTAAGGAGTGAGACAGTATTATTCATCTCTCACTCCTTAGTATTGCTCCGTCCCTATAACTTACATAAGAACTTACAGGTGTAAGGATTATTAGTATTAATTTATTACAGTAGTATATAAAATATTACAGTGCATTATGCGAAGTTGATTATTTTTGTTATTTAATTATTAAATGTGATTTTGGATTTCAGAATGGCTTGTTTAAATATTTAGATCATTATACTAAACTGTCTCTTAGAATGGCAAACTTTAATAATTTAAATTTAGTCGTTTCTTACGAAAACAAATATTAAAATTTATCATATCAATTGTTTTAAATATCTTCGAAAGCCATATCAATATGTTAAAACCCCTTTCAAAGGAAAACAAACCGCAAACATTAAGTGAATATAAAATATGGGTCGATTGAAAAAATAGTAGTTTACATGCCAAGGCCGTTTAAGTGGCAAATGTTTCTGGTGACGTGTAATTGTAGGTCGAGGCGAAGCAGAGGTCGACAAACATGTGATCCGAGGCTTTCTCATTTAACGGCCGACAACGAGGCGGCAACTTAGTTTAGCGCAGCGGCCAGCAATGTGCCGTTTGCCGGCTGGAGGGCAGAAAAAATGTTTTATAAGAGCGATTGTAGTGCGATTAGTCAGTATGTGCGATTTTAGTGGTATTCAACAGATTATTGTTCATAGTATACCTAAGTAAAACAAATGTCTGAATCACTGATAATGTCACCTACATATTGGTAATAAAGTTGGAAAGGGCTTTAGTCGTGCAGTGACTGACTTAATGCTTGCAATGTGAGTATCGACTAAGATCCCTATAATTACAGAACCACGAGGAGTTCCGAGGCCTAGAGCGAGCGAAAGAGGCGATGGTAGATGTGGCGCAATACATCAATGAGGTGAAAAGGGACAGCGAGGTTTTAGCGCTTCTTGCTAAAGTTCAGGTATGTGCTGATACTGCTGATTTCCTTCCGTCTCAATTTCCAAAACTCGTAAATCGGCGGATTTTTATTTTGTTGTCGTTTTTTAAAATTTTCCAAATTTGGACTTTTTTACATTTTTTCTACTCAAAAGTGTCCCAAAAAAATCCATTGAATTACTATTTTTCATACACTTTCTTCAATCGTAACGCAGTGGAAGACAAAACAATATATGGAATTTTCGGGATACTTTTTCGAAAGAGCTATTCTGAGTAGAAAAAATATAACAAAATCCAAAATTAGAAAAGTCAGGCAAACAAAATTGTGCATCTCTTTTTAACATTAGTGTAAATAGGGACAGTACAATTTTCTCTCTATGTCTAAAGTGAGTAAAATAAAAAAATATTGTTAGTAGTTATTCAATTTCGTCGGTTGACAATCAAAACTCACTAAGTAACAAATACCTACTTGAAATAAAGCTCGTATCTCAAGTCTGATTCGATACTGATATAAGAGCTTGCTAAGAGTAGTGACAGTTTTTATAATAAGTTTTGCTTGTCAACCGACGATTTAAAAATATCATGAGACATTATCAGTAAATATAACTAAACTGTTAAACTCGCTTATACGTATTTAGCCCTTTGTTCCCTTGTCAAGCAATAAGCTCGTCGCTACCACGAACCTCTTTTTTATTTAATTTTCGCGTTTTTCTCCATCTCCTTAACTCCTCAATTGTCAACCACCAGGAGAGCATACTAGACTGGGATGGTGGAGCGCTTGGCGCCGGCGGGGCGGGCCTCGCTGCCTACGGCCGTCTCCTACTCGACGGCGAGCTGAAGGTCAAAGCCCATGAGGACCAGAAGCTTCGCTCGCGATACGTGTTCGTCTTCGACAAGCTCATGCTGCTGTGTAAACCTGTAAAGGTAGGTTTTAAAAACTTCTGATAGGTCTTTCTAGAGGATTCAGTTGGTAGTGGCTGGCGATTACTACAGAACATTCTATGCAGAGGCATGACACACTGATCTCTTTTGGAGTTGCTTACCACAGTTTACGGTGGCAGCCATGACGAGACCCGTAAACTTTAGTGCTAGTTGCAATGCAAAGTACCAGGCGAGCATACTAGACTGAGAGGTGGCGGATAGGTGGAGATTAGTGTAGCAGTGTGTGCTGAGTAAACCTGTCAAAGTAGGTTGTAGGAGCTTCTGTATGGTTGGATTTTTCTAAGGTGGTGGCTGACGGTGACTTCAGAAGATGCTACATACGTTAAACACTGATGTGACTGTTTTGGAGTTGCTTACCATACTTTAAGGTGGCAGCCATGACGAGACCCGTAGGTACGCTTTAGTGCTAGCTGTAAAAGCAAAGTACCAGGCGAGCATACTAGACTAAGAGGTAGCGCGCTCGGCCTACGCCCGTCTCTTACTCGATGGCCAGCTCAAGGTCAAAGCCCATGAGGATCAGAAGCTTCGCTCGCGATACGTGTTCGTCTTCGACAAGCTCATGCTGCTGTGTAAACCTGTCAAGGTAGGTTTTAGGACATGCAGAGGCATGACACACTGATCTCTTTTGGAGTTGCTTACCACAGTTTACGGTGACAGCCATGACGAGACCCGTACACTTTAGTGCTAAGCTTTAAGACCCGTTTGTCTGTCAAATATGAGTGATAAGATAATCGTGAAAGTTTAAATCAATGTACTTTAGTGCTAGTTGCAATGCAAAGTACCAGGCGAGCATACTAGACTGAGAGATGGCGCGCTCGGCCCACGGGCGTCTCTTACTCAAAGGTGAGTTCAGGGTCAAAACTCATGAGGACCAGAAGCTTCGCTCGCGATACGTGTTCGTCTTCGACAAGCTCATGCTGCTGTGTAAACCTTTCCAGGTAGGTTTTAGAAGCTTCTGTTTGGTTGGATCTTTCTAGGGTGTTCAGTTGGTTATGACTGACGGTGACTCCAGAAGATGCTACATACGGAGGTCTTACACGCTGATGTGACTGTTTTGGAGTTGCTTATCACAGTTTACGGTGGCAGCCATGACGAGACCCGTACACTTTAGTGCTAGTTGCAATGCAAAATACCAGGTGAGCATACTAGACTGAGAGTTGGCGTCTCTTACTCAAAGGTGAGCTCAGGGTCAAAGCCCATGAGGACCAGAAGCTTCGCTCGCGATATGTGTTCGTCTTTGACAAGCTCATGCTGCTGTGTAAACCTGTCAAGGTAGGTTTTAGAAGCTTCTTATAGGTTGGATCTTTCTAGTGTGTTGAGTTGGTGGTGGCTGACGGTTACTCCAGAAGATGACGCCAGCGTGACTCTTTTTGAGGTCCTTAGCATAGGTTTCTGTGGCATCCGTAGCGAGACCCGTACGCCTTAGAGCTAGTTGCAATGCAAAGTACCAGGCAAGCATACTAGACTGAGACGTGGCGGATAGGTAGAGAATAGTAGCATGAACCCGGATAAATATATCCGCACGACAAAATTATCAGGATCCGTTTGCCTCTGACATATAAAAACAAATGACAGCTAACATTTAGCGACACATATTGCCCGGTTCACATTATTCCAGTAGCATTTCAGTCCAGCAATCCAATCCAGTGCTGGGATGCTACTGAAATAATGTGAACAGACACTGGAATGTACCCATTCCAGTGAGCATTCCAGTCCAGTGACTGGAAAGACCGTCAACTTTTCATTCCAGCTCACCCAATCCACCGGCACTGGAATAATGCAGACAGCCATTTAGGCCTATAAACTTGTATTCATTGTAACTTTACAATGTCTTTTATATTCTTAGGAAAACCAATACTCGTACCGTGTCGGAGTGAAACTGGCTGAATACCGGGTCCAAGAGGGCGGCGGCCGTCGTACGCTAAGGAACGATGGGCGCTGGTCGTCCCAGTTCCACCTCGTGCGACGCACTAAAGACGCCACGTACACGCTGTACGCACGCAGCGACGATTGTAAGCGCAAGTGGGTGAAGGCCATCAAGGACGCCATGTGAGTATTGATATCACAGTCAACTTAGTTTATGTTAGCCAGCAGATTTATAGCTACTAATCAGTGGCGTGCATAGGGTTTTTGTAGGCTCTGATCGCCGTTGCCTTACACCAGGGTCGCGTTCTATAAAGTTACAATTTACAATTGTTACTTTATAAAACGCAACCCTGGTGGCGCCGCGCACTATCTTCGCCTTGCTCGGGAGCGAGCCCAGTCACCGCAAATTTAAATCGCCGCGAGCTCCGTTAATGTAAATGGATCAGTGGATTTCTTTCAGAAAACATGACAAATTATTATAATGAAGGCGAAAAAATAAATGTAGATGCTGTTCTGCTAGGGTAGGCACTGTAGGCAGTGCCTATTTGCCTATATGGAGTGCACGCCACTGCTACTAATAGAACAACAGACTAAATCTACAGTATATAATGTCGGGGATTGAGCCAAAATATTTTATTAGGCGAGCCTTTCGCAAAAAGTTTTTATATTTGGATCAAGACTTCGATATTGATAAAAATTGGTAGGCTGGTAGATGATGCTGAGCAAGATCCCACTATAAAATTACGCGGCAAGCATTAAGATTTACGAAGGAATAAGATTTTGCATTACTACAAAGTTTTTGAGAAATGGCCAGTTACTTCTAGGTTTTCCACTATTCCTAAGTAACAATTTTTCGTTCACAAGATACAGGTAAATTCACGAAAGCTGGCACGAATGGATCGAGTAAGTGACAGAAAGTATCTATGTATGGATGTCTTAATGACAGTAGATACAGGTTGGTATAGCACGGCCGCATACACACAATGATAGATGTCATTCGTTTCATTCATTCCACTCGTGCCAGCTTTAGTGAATTTACCTGTACCAGGGCTTCATAAAGCTATTCCCAACAGCGATAACCTGGAGCCGCTCGGCTGCCGCAGCACCAACCACAAGTTCGTGCTGCACACTTTCGAGAAGCCGGCCACCTGCCATCATTGCTCCAAGTTTCTCAAGGGGAGGATATTCCAGGTGATCTAGAAGGATCTAGAATTATGACAACTTTTGGTAGCCCATTTTAAGAATGACCGGCACATGTGTTTCCGCATACCTATAAGTTGGGACCCTTTAAACGAAGCGTGAAGAAGCATCTAGCCAGCAAGGCGGTGGCAACTGACAGGTTACTGCTGGTCTCCTGTTCGTTGCCGCCGCGATTTGGGCTCTACTTTTCACTTACGATCAGGTGGAGTGGAGCCACTTTGTTGTGCCAACATGAAAAAAAACCACGACCGCGTAGCCAGTATTCGAATCGCTAACGATCAGTTGCGAACAAAACGCGAGTGTCATTGTCGCACGAATAAGAAAGAGTGACAGGTGGAATACTACGATAAGCTACTGAGCGTTAGCGATTGGCTACTATGGCTACAGATGTTAGAGATTATTTAGATATGAAATGAAGGACTTCATTCTGTAGCTACCGGTAAAAGTTTTCTTGCCTTTCAATGTAATGTAATGTATCAGACTAACAGAAAGCTACGACTCTGGTATAAAACAACAAGCACTCGTATGTGTTAATATTCAATAAAAAAACGAACTACATTTTAGCGATAATTAGTTCGATATGAAGAATGTTTACTATTTCATACTTAGTTTTGTTTTTTATTGCTACATTTAGAAACGAAACTATCTGTGTAATATTTCGTACTAACGACCCGCCCCGGCATCGTACCCGGTATAGTACCCGTGTACTATACCTACATATAAACCTTCCTCTTGAATTACTCTACCTATTAAAAAAATCTCATCAAAATCCGTTGCATAGTTTTAAAGATTTAAGCGTACAAAGGGACATAGGGGGAGCATTCCATGAAAACATGTCGTAAGCGACACTGTCTTTTCGATACTTTTGAAAAATTAAATTAATAAGCTGAGTTACGGCATAATAATAACATATCAAGGCTTTAAGATTGACAGTGTTTCCTAACAGCTAGCATATTTTATTAGGGTAGCTACCATAGTGAGTCGTAAGCGACAAAAAGTAGATGTTTTCATGGGATGCTCCAGGGACAGAAAAAGTGACTTTATTGTATACTATGTAGTGATGATACACATCATATTCTTACCATTCATAGTTTATCGACTCCATGTCTTTCATATTTAACGTTATCCTCGTCGCCAGGGCTACCTTTGCTCAGTGTGCAACGCGTGCGCCCACAAGGAGTGCATAGCTCTGTCTGGCCGCTGCGGGGGCGGTCTCACGCCGGCCCCGCCCCTCCCCCCGCACCACCAGCCGGATCAAGCGCTTCACTATTACATGTGGTGAGTGACCTTGTTGGTGACCTTCGTGTAGGACAAGGACAGTGCTGTAGCTGTCGGACTAGGCGTTACATTACTACATGTGGTGAGTTGAGTGAGACACCTTATCGGTGACCTGTGGTGAGTGAGCGCCATTTAAAAACAGTAAACTGTTTGTGATTGGCTATATTCTATAAACATTTCGCTACCCCAATATTACACGGTTCTATGTAACATTTTCGGAATAATTAAATCTGGACTAAGTGTCAGTGTGACAATGTTCTCAAGTGGACAAAATGACAACATAGGACTTTGTAATATTGGGGCAGCGATTTGTCAAAGATGTTGCGCTGATAACTATATGCGCGGTGTTAAGAAAACCGCTATGTCCTGCCCATCTTGGCACAATTGAACAATTGTTTTTGGGGGCATTTTTTAGCTGGCTAGGCGTTCATGTTATATATGGTCGCAGGACAACTAAGAGTGTAATTTTAATGTAAACGTAATTCAGTATCAAAACCAAGTCTAGCGTAATCAATGTTGTTGCTACTCGGCCTTCCGTTTCGGCAATAATCGCGGGACGACAATGACAAATCCAAGCGTTTAGAACGCTCGGAGAATCACCCACCTATCCTATTTGAAACTGTGTGATTAGACTGATTATCTATTGAATATGTGCGATGAATTAATCCGCTTCATTTAACATGATAATAAAATTCAGGTACGTCGGTGAAATGGGTCGCGAGACGGCGACGAACCGTCTGGAGAGACGCGTAGACGGCACCTTCTTGCTACGCGTGCGACCGCATCCTACGCACCATGCTGATACCGACACGCAGCTGGCTCTCTCACTCAAGTTAGTGTCTTTGTCCCTCATCTTATAGATTTCTAGAAGACATTTGGACGTAGTTTAGGGAAAAGCATTCAACCCACAAAAATGTGTAAATAAAACTTCAACCTCTATCAAAAACAAAATATCATTCTTTTCAATGACAATTTTTTGAGGTTGGATCCTTTTCGCTTAACTAAGTCAATTTTTCGTGAACGATTTTAGGCAGTGGCGTAACTATACCATCTGGGTCCTGTGACAAATTATTTTGATGGGGCCCTGTCAGTAAACATCGTCACATTTTACTCAGTTTAATTTTAAATTTAAATTCACGGCCTCTTGGGCCGGGGCCCTCTTGGGTCAGGGGCCCGTAGCATTTTGCCAGCCCTGGCACCCTATTGTTACGCCACTGATTTTAGGGATATCAGCTCTGAATGGCGGAAAAGTGTGCCCCTCACACACTATTTTTTGAACATACTCGTACAGCCGTATGAAATTAAAAAAATGGATGTGATATTTTTATAACTGTTAATGAACACTTTCAACGATTTTTTTTTAATTTTGACTATGTTTTAAAGTACTAGTCAAGCAATTTTGAACAGGGGTATTCCAAGGGTTAAGCCAGCGCCCTTAGGTGAGCGAATTCCTCGCATATGTCCCTGGTAAACAGTGACTTAAACCGGTCAATCCGGTGTCATATAATATGAGTTGGTTAACTTCAAACTCAGATAAATCCACTCGTAACTACTTGAGAGATTATTTAAAAAAAGTGATAATTCGGTAATTTTACAGGCAGATTATTTTTATAGCAATAAAAATCGATACTGTTCGACAAACTCAGCTTAAAAACCATCTAAACTAGGGTATTCTTTTCAAAAAATATGAATTTTGATTGGATTTACCTCCATTTGATATAATCCTTTGCAATTTATACATCTTTGAAAAACTCAGTGAGGATTAAATTAACATCAACTGACAGCCATATTGAACAAACTTCTTTCGCTGATTGGCTTTGATGGACATGCCTTCATTTGAAATAAACTGTCATATGGATTTACCTGATTCTGATAAAATATTGTGATTTTAACTTTATTTTTCTCAAACACTGCACGACATTTTACTTAACCCATGAAATAGAAACAAAACCAATTTCTCAAGTTTTTATTATATACAAAAATCTTACAAAATGTCAGAAATGGATTTACCCGAGTTTGAAGTTAACCGACTCATATCATCGAAATGTCTCTCTCAAATTACAGCTTCAGTCAAATAAAACAATCGTTATTAGTTATTACTTTTTCAATAACATGTTTGAACGTGTAACAGAACGGACAACACGGTGAAGCACATGCGAGTCTGCCGCAAGCCCATCGACCAGGTGCAGCACTACTTTCTCTCCGAGTCCCGATTCTTCCGCAGCGTGGTCGAGCTGGTCTCCTACTACGAGAAGATCAGCCTCTCTGAGAACTTCGTCGGGTGAGTACGGCGCAGCAACCTATGGACATCTGCTACTTTCTCTCAGAGTCCCGCTTCTTCCGCAGCGTGGTCGAGCTGGTCTCCTACTACGAGAAGATCAGCCTCTCTGAGAACTTCGTCGGGTGAGTACGGCGCAGCAACCTATGGACATCTGCTACTTTCTCTCAGAGTCCCGCTTCTTCCGCAGCGTGGTCGAGCTGGTCTCCTACTACGAGAAGATCAGCCTCTCTGAGAACTTCGTCGGGTGAGTACGGCGCAGCAACCTATGGACAGCCACTACTTGTTCCCAGAGTCCTGTGTCTTCCGCAGCATGGTCGAGCTGGTCTCCTACTACGAGAAGATCAGCCTCTCTGAGAACTTCGTCGGGTGAGTACGGCGCAGCAACCTATGGACAGCCACTACTTGTTCCCAGAGTCCTGTGTCTTCCGCAGCGTGGTCGAGCTGGTCTCCTACTACGAGAAGATCAGCCTCTCTGAGAACTTCGTCGGGTGAGTACAGCAACCTATGGACATCTGCTACTTTCTCTCAGAGTCCCGATTCTTCCGCAGCGTGGTCGAGCTGGTCTCCTACTATGAGAAGATCAGCCTCTCTGAGAACTTTGTCGGGTGAGTACGGCGCAGCAACCTATGGACATCTGCTACTTGTTCCCCGAGTCCTGTGTCTTCCGCAGCGTGGTCGAGCTGGTCTCCTACTATGAGAAGATCAGCCTCTCTGAGAACTTCGTCGGGTGAGTACGGCGCAGCAACCTATGGACATCTGCTACTTGTTCCCCGAGTCCTGTGTCTTCCGCAGCGTGGTCGAGCTGGTCTCCTACTACGAGAAGATCAGCCTCTCTGAGATCTTCGTCGGGTGAGTACGGCGCAGCAACCTATGGACAGCCACTACTTGTTCCCAGAGTCCTGTGTCTTCCGCAGCGTGGTCGAGCTGGTCTCCTACTACGAGAAGATCAGCCTCTCTGAGAACTTCGTCGGGTGAGTACAGCAACCTATGGACATCTGCTACTTTCTCTCAGAGTCCCGATTCTTCCGCAGCGTGGTCGAGCTGGTCTCCTACTATGAGAAGATCAGCCTCTCTGAGAACTTTGTCGGGTGAGTACGGCGCAGCAACCTATGGACATCTGCTACTTGTTCCCCGAGTCCTGTGTCTTCCGCAGCGTGGTCGAGCTGGTCTCCTACTACGAGAAGATCAGTCTCTGAGAACTTCGTCGGGTGAGTACGGCGCAGCAACCTATGGACATCTGCTACTTGTTCCCCGAGTCCTGTGTCTTCCGCAGCGTGGTCGAGCTGGTCTCCTACTATGAGAAGATCAGCCTCTCTGAGAACTTCGTCGGGTGAGTACAGCAACCTATGGACATCTGCTACTTTCTCTCAGAGTCCCGCTTCTTCCGCAGCGTGGTCGAGCTGGTCTCCTACTACGAGAAGATCAGTCTCTCTGAGAACTTCGTCGGGTGAGTACAGCAACCTATGGACATCCGCTACTTGTTCCCAGAGTCCTGTGTCTTCCGCAGCGTGGTCGAGCTGGTCTCCTACTACGAGAAGATCAGCCTCTCTGAGAACTTCGTCGGGTGAGTACAGCAACCTATGGACATCCGCTACTTGTTCCCAGAGTCCTGTGTCTTCCGCAGCGTGGTCGAGCTGGTCTCCTACTATGAGAAGATCAGCCTCTCTGAGAACTTCGTCGGGTGAGTACAGCAACCTATGGACATCCGCTACTTGTTCCCAGAGTCCTGTGTCTTCCGCAGCGTGGTCGAGCTGGTCTCCTACTACGAGAAGATCAGCCTCTCTGAGAACTTCGTCGGGTGAGTACGGCGCAGCAGTCACCTAGGGCTCATGGATAAATCATGCGAGCATCATCATGTTTCGGCTACTTTTTGAACTTTTTGATTTTGATTTTCGGCTTTTTGATCTTCAAAGAAATACGGCCCGATGATTCCCCATTTCGCAATGCCAGCCCAAACGGTCACTTTAGGAGAATGTAAAGGCTTTTGGTGTTTCAATCGTGGGTTTTCTGGCCCCCAGTAACGACAGTTTTGACGATTGACAAAACCATTTAGGTGAAAATGGGCTTCATCTGAGAAAATGATGTTATTGAAATTGGGGAACGTGTCTAACATTTCTGTTGAAAAATCGGACCTTGCATCAAAGTCAGATTCTTTCAAATCTTGAACGAGTTGAATTTTGTAAGGCTGTAGCTTAAGATCAAGCCGTAATATGCATCGTAATGTTGTTCTGGATAACCCTAAAACCGTAGCTCGTTTTCATAAAAAGCTTAGATGCAAAACGCTCGCTGTGCTCCCGTGTAAGACACCATTTTGAATAAAAAATTTCTTTTTTTTCTTTTAAACGACACCATTCTTATATGCCAGTGTTTTGTAATTTTGACAAAGAAGGTCGAGACAAAAGTGAATTTATCACTGGCCCACCCTGTATAATGAATATAATGATATCATGTAGCTGGTCTTATGAAGGACTCGGAAGGTGGCCACAGGAACTTAGGAATGAAAGTATTATAACCCTATCAAGTTTGATCTTATTAGAGACCTTTTAATGAGTACGAGATGAAACGACTAATATTCATAACCGGCGATAAAAAGCTTATATCAAAAGATTTCCGCTAACAACTTCTCACGTGGCATACAATGAGGGTTTTCTGAAATGACGTTCACCAGGGCGACAGCACTGAGGCGTCAGGTCTAGAAACTTGTCTAAATTCTTAGAGCGCCTATTGTTTCGTTTTTCAATATTTTGTATGAGTTAATAAAATTATTAAAAAAATAAAAATACCTTCTTGTAAGTTTTTCTTTGGAGCTAGATAATTGTGTTTCTCAGTGGGACCTTACGGCTAAGTGGCGCCAACTACTGGCAGAAGTTTTCAAAAACCCTCATTGAACAAAAGTTTCCTTACAGCCTAAACTCCAACCTCCGCTGGCCGTTCCGCCGCGTGGTCGCCACCGTGATACACGATTTCCGTCCCCTGGAGTCTTCGCAGCTGGCCCTCCGGCCTGGAGCCAAGGTGTTAGTTCTGAGCAAGGAGGGCGACAGCCGCGGCTGGTGGAAGGGTCGGACCCTCGACAAGGTACAGCCTTTTGTTTTTTTTTATTTTTTTTTCCCGATCCGCTTCCCGATTTTACCGAGGCAAGCCCTAGACTGGAATCCCCAAGGAAAGCGAAAACGTGGCTGCCCCAAGCAGACGTGGCGGCGGACGATCACTACAGAAGCGAAGGCGATAGGGATGACCTGGAGCGAAGTAAAGCGCGAAGCTCAAGACCGTTCGGGATGGCGACGCACTGTGGACGCCCTCTGCCCCATCTAGGGGACATAGGACATTAAGTCAAGTAAGTCAAGCTTCCCGATTTGCTCCCTGGTCAAAAAATGTTAAACAGCCAGACCAAACGGTGAGACCTAGGTGGGGGGTGCTCGACCAAATGTCATAGGGAACTGCTGACAGTTTTTGAAGCCCCAAAAATTTTTGCAAAAAAAAAAACTTTGCACTCAAATTTCTAAATGGTCCTTCGAGCCTGATTTTTTGGTGGGAGGATTCCGGATAAAGGATTTTTTGTTTTTTTTTTACTACGCGTGTCTAGCGAATCTGTGGGCCAAAGTGTTGGCGCTGAGAAAGGAGGGCGACAGCCGCGGCTGGTGGAAGGGTCGGACCCTCGACAAGGTACCTGCTTTTGTTTTTTTTTACTGCGCGTGTCTAGAGAATCTGTGGTCCGGCCCGGGGCCAAAGTGTTGGTGGTGAGCAAGGGGGGCGACAGCCGCGGCTGGTGGAAGGGTCGGACCCTCGACAAGGTACCTCCTTTTGTTTTTTTTACTACGCGTGTCTAGAGAATCTGTGGTCCGGCCCGGGGTCAAAGCGTTGGTGCCGAGCAAGGAGGGCGACAGCCGTGGGTGATGGAAGGGGAGGACCCTCAACAAGGTAGCCCTTGTGTTTTGCTTGTCCTCACGTTTCGGGCATGACGTTACACCCGTGGCCACAAGCAGACTCAAAAAGATGAGTGATAAATTGATAATCGTTGTTGTTGTTGTATTCTGGCCACTTTTTCCGCAACACGACATCAAAAGTGCCTTTTTAGCGTCGTTCGTCGCTGGCCCAGTACTTGTGGGCAGAGGGACTGGACAGTCAGAAATTCAGGACAATCTTTAAAATAACGTTCATTAAGATAACCTTTGAAAATAGCATGTTTTTTAAAATAGTATGAAAGCCATTTCCTTTTTTAACACAGCTAAAATTTAAAGGTTTCAACCACGTTCATTAATGTGCATAACAAACAATATTCATTTTAAACTTATATGTAAATCCAAGCTTCCAAAAATACCGTTGTATCAAAATGTGAAAACTGAAAATATCGTGCATTGCGAATTTATTCCGTGAAACAAATGAACATTTTGTTGTTAAATTCTATTTTTAAGGCTTCCAGAAATTACGTTACGCGTACGTCAGTTAACATATGCAAAGCGAATTTTTATATCGGATTCTCTCCTGTTGCGAACTGTGTTAATATTGTTTGCATGTAAAGTTGTTTGTGGCAGTGTTTCGAAGCGAATGCGCGGCGAGATTTATGATTGACATGTAAATTGATTTTTCGGCTCACACATTTATAGAATGGTTTGTTTTGGTAACAGAACGACTGTATGCAAATGAAATGCATATGAACTCGCAATTTGGGGATATAAATAAATATCGTGGGACTTACACAATTACACATAACTATCACATGGGTAACTGTCGTGATAGAGATGTATTATTACTTGAAATAAAATTAAATAAAACAAATCTTCTTAGAAATCATAGATACATAATATAGACTGAGACAAATAGATATTATCTGTCTAGTTTTTAAGACCAAGTTTGCTATACAAATACTATGGAGAACTGGACCTTGTAAAAGTGGACACGTTATACTAAAGTACAAATAATTATGACCCAGCACTTCATACTTTTTACGGAGGGTTACTAGTCCGCTTTGTCTATTTTAATTTAGTCGATGATGATATGTATATATTATTATGCATGGCCACTGTGATATAATTGTCCAACGATCAATGCGAATAACCATACACAATACGGTGCGAATATTTGCAGTACTGCAATACAGTCCAAATGTTTTTTAACACGTTCAACGCGCTAGGGGGTCTTTCGAACCCTTAAACCCCTTAAAGTATGCTTAATTACGAGTTAAGCTAATTGCGCCAGCGAAGGTGTTAAAACAACAAAAATTAAAAATTCATTCGTCCGTCCGACTCAACTCTACAAGACACATTTATGAACCGACTCGCTCAAAACTTGTGATCAAGTTCTCTTAACATAAAAGCAAGTGCAAAATAGAAACTATTTTAGGCTAATTTTATGAGGCGAATTTAATTTGTAAAAAAAAATGCAGTATTATGTTAAAAAACTTCTTCCTTCTTTCATTTCAAAACTATGATTGTTATTCATACATTTTAGATCTAGTTTTTAGCTCAGAGACCACCTGATGATTATGAATACCTTTGCACGTTTCATGTTCGGTCAGTAATAAATACTAAATAGCGAAGGCGAAATTCATGCTGATATAGATAGTTGCACGAGAGTTGAGGTCACGCACACAACAACATGTCATGTAAACCAAGGGGAACTTAAAATTAGTTTTATTTTTTCGTACTGACAGCAAACCCAATTGCAACTGTAAGATTGACCGAAAAGTTTGTTCAAGGGATTTGCTTCAATATTTTGACCCAAGTCATTCATTCATTCGCTACATGTTTTGCAATTAGTACTTCATTTGGATGTGTGTGTAATCATTCACTTCAGCTCTGGTGAAATTACCTATATTTCACTAAAGCGAAAGTAGGTTTATAAATCTATGATATTTTAGTTGGCTAAAATCGCAAAAAAAGGAGTATTTAAGTGTCTTGAAATAATTGTGACAATTACTAATAATCTGAGTTGTGAAAAGTGAAGCGTAGAAGACCAATAAATTTTCAACACACTTGCTTTCTAGGCGCGCCATTGCTTGCATGCATCGCGGAAGAAATATATAACTATATTGTCTTGTTATAACTTATTTTTTGTCTGCAACTGTGATGAAAAATAATCTATGCGGTCGGTAAACGGCGTCGGGCTTCTCACACTCTCGTTAGTAATACCGTAGTTACCTCCCTAGATGCACGTACTATTCTCAAAAAGTTTTTACTTTTGGATCACGTCTTCGATATTGATACAAATTGTTAGGCTGGTAGATTCAATGATGCTGAGCAAGATGTATAGGAATTTGCTAACAAAAAGGAAACTTACATACAAACTTTCTGGAACATTTTCGGAAATGTGGTGGATTTTTCTCAGCATTATTGAATATTTGTGGTGAACTTATTAAGAATAGGGATGATGACTGTACTTCAAATAAATTATTTAGCATTATGCACGACATAATACACGAAGAAATTATTACTAACATGTAGATTGCAGTAATTTTTGTACAGAACTTATATTTAATAAATTGAAAAGAACTTAGTAGGTCATTTGGCAGTACTCAAACGTGACGACTTTTGAGTATTTCATATAAAATTCCATAGTGGTGATCGTTTTGACAGATCGAAAAAAGATGCTGATTTGACTTGACAGTCATCATCCCTATTGCTCTAAAATTAAAATATAGGCACGGAAATCGTATTAACCATCGAGCTTCATAGCCAAAAAGTTGCCTACCCCTGCTTTAATCCCCGAACCCCACTTTCCAGGGCGACAACCGCTCCGGCTACTTCCCGAAGGACTGCGTGCGAGAGGAGCCCGAGTGCATCGGGGCGCTCGACTGACAATGCCAGCAGTGTCTCGCTGAGCGCACCGCGCCCGCGAGAGCTGAAGACGACTCCGCCGACCTCGTCTAACTTATGCCAGCCTGGTACCTGTGCGTCGGGCGCGGTAAAGTCTGACGGAGTTTGGGGTACCAAGGATGCGAATGTCTCTTCAAAGTCTAGTTTACCTCGGGAGTTTTCGGTTCAAATTACCCTATTACACAATACAACCTGATGGAGTGCATCGGGGCGCTCGACTGACAATGCCAGCAGTGTCTCGCTGAGCGCACCGCGCCCGCGAGAGCTGAAGACGACTCCGCCGACCTCGTCTAACTTATGCGAGCCTGGTACCTGTGCGTCGGGCGCGGTAAAGTCTGACGGAGTTAGGGGTACCGAGGATGCGAGTGTCTCTTCAAAGTCTAGTTTATACCTCGGAATTTTCGGTTCATTAGAACCTAAGTTCAAATTACTCTATTACACAACACAACCTGAATGTCTAACTAAATACCTGGATGCTTAGCCAAGTTGCCAAGCGCTAGCGCTTAGTAGCGTATCGTAGTTTTCCCTGTCAGTCACTCTTTCATATTAGAGCGACAGTTAGCTGCCTTTCATTTGCGATTGACGATTAAGCGCTAGCGATTGGCAACTTGGCTAAGTATCCTGATACCCAAAATACATTTGACATTACGTTGTGTGGGTATGTAATAGGGTAATTTGAATTTAGGTTCTAATCGAACCGGAAACTTCGTCAAAGTCATGCGTGCCTGGTACCTAAGACGATGGATTCATCAAGGTTTAAAAAGTGTTTGTTGTGCACAAGGTAATTTCCGTCGGAGATTGTGTGAGCCGATCTTTATGCAAGTCTGCTGTTTGTACCTACGTGTTAGAGACATCCTCCGTCGGAATTATTTACGCCCAGCATCTACGACCATAACTGGTATGATTCAAAAATTCGTGTTGTGTGACTTCAAAATATAGATAGGAATGCTGTAGATCATAAACATGGCACTTGTGAATTCCTTCGCACTTTAGTCACCGTGGTCACATTACAAAGTTCGTAAAGTCAAGGCCTTTACTTTAAAGGTATTTTCAGATGCGTGTATCCTTGAAAAGTAAGAATGGATGGGATATTTCATACAATAGATAGTTCTATATGAAATGTCTCGTCAAGATGAACCCAAATTGTCGCTGGCGACAACTCGTGGATAAACGATAGAAGATTTGGCCACAATATTTTCGGCACAATTTTTTAGTACATGCTTGGCTTGTGCTCTACACTAAAAATATTACTAGTGACCCTACGGGGACAATTCTTCTAACTTGACTTCGAAGTCGAACTTTAGGTAAAATGGTGTTATAGCGGATATATTTATGTATTTCGGAGCAACAGCACATGAGTTAATTAAATATTAAGGATAATGTGTATCTTAGTTGTACACGTATTATGTAAATAATAAAGATAATGGTACAGTAGGCGAGTATAATCTCCAATCGTATTGCGGCTACTTCACAAATAACTAACACAATAAAAATTACCAACCTCATGTTACTGAGCGATCTCTCTTTGCTCGCTCGTTTATATCTCACTCGGGCTTTCCCGCATTTGTTTGTGTACTTTTATCAGTAGGCTTAGCATAGGATTAGTGCGACAATATGTCGCCGCGAGATAGACTATCCATCCCTCTTTTATTCATATAGTTAGTACAAGATGTTAGACTCACGGTGACATACTGACATGCCAATCATGTGCTAAGCGTACAGGTCAGCTTGCATAGACAAGATGTCAATCTCTAACGCTCAGTCGCGAACCGAACGCAACCATCTTTGTCGCAGTAATAAAATAGAGGAAAGAGGAAAGTACGCTACGCTACAGAGTGTTGGCGATTGTCATCTTGGCTAGGCACTCTGTAGAAATTTAAACTAGCTCACCAGTTTGACTAAATTCGAATTATTACATGACTTAACGTGCAGATGAACACTCCAAACTGACTAGTGACTGTATTACACGTAACGGTATATTGTATACAGTTGATACTGTAAAACAAAACCCGCATCTCAATCTGTTAAGTCAGTGTAGACAACTCACACATACTTGTTTCTTGTTATGTAGTCGATAGCACCGGATAGGTACTATTCAGTTTTTCAAATTAGTTACTTTAGATTTAGGCTTAACCTACTGTACCACACTGCTAAGAATTCATACGTTATCATGAACAACATAAGGTCCATCGATACTCAGATAAGTGGGTTGCCATTGATCATAAACAAAAACCTTTTCACACCACCTATTCGAATAGGGGCCTTTTCTTCCCTGCTGGGAAGGATCAAAGTGGCACATTTCTGTTCAAGGACTTTCTATTGCCAGCCTAAAAAATGACAATGAAATATGAAAATTAATTTCTTCAGAATCGATTATTTGCATAAATATTAAATATGTGATATATCTTTTATTTTTCTCAAAGGTGGTGTGAAGAGCAGTATGTGTCACACGGTATCAAAATTATTTCGACTTGGGCGTTAACGCTTGAATCCTTCATTACGCTCAGGATTCCACCTTAGAATCCCTCCCTACGGTTGGGATATAATTGTGGAATTCGTCGCTCCATTCAGGATTCAATATACGCCCACGCCGGAAATATATCATTTTGATCCCTTGTGGCACAATCTACTATTAGTTTCGTTGCTTGTGTTTGTTTTTGCCAAGGAAGCCTAAGTTGACAAAATTCTGGCTAGGAACCCAGAAGCGATATCCGCTGGCCCACATATGGATTCCTTCCCAAATAAGGGCGTCGAAGGGATTTCCAATAGACATCAGATATGTACCTATAAATGGTTGTTTTAAGCTTTACATAGTATACATTATTTTTTCGCTTGTTCCAACGTAGTAATGAGTTTACTTTGGACCGCAAATTACCAAAATGTATATTGAATCGTCTATTGTATCTCAACATACATATTTGTTAACATACTCTCTATAGCATAACATGCTGCGGCATTACATGAATGTCAGGCCTAATGTGAACATCTGGTGAAATCAAATTCTAAATAGATTAAAAATAGTGTAATAATTCATTGTAGGCGACACAATCTCATAATATTCTTAACATATACAATGCTTGTTAGTGTAAAATTATATTTTTAATGCAAGTGTAGTAATACAGTGTAATAGTTTTATTGAACTATTTAAGATAGTGTGTAAGTATGGTCTCTCATTTCGTAATGTTATTTTTGCACTTTCGGGATGTGTTTAAATGGTGCATATACATGCTTTAAATATTAGTGCTTAAGACGCGTGGTTCAGTGTTTAGGACGGTTGGCATTTAGAGTAACACGAGTGAAACTTAGTCGAATAAACGATTGCAGTATTTTTAAGTACCTATTAACCTTTCGAATTTTACCGCCGTGAATTTTTCATTCAGCGTTCCCGTGTCGCCCGCAATACAAAACTACACCACTTTGCCTATAAATGGGATAAAATTAAATCAGACTGATACGTCAGAGGGCAGTGGTCAAAAGGTTAAACATTACCAATTATATTTAGTTTTTTGAGCGCCCAATGCAAACGGAGTTAAAAAAATAGATACATTTTACCGAAAGAAATATTAATTCGAATTTCGACGGTACTTCGGTGAGAATGCAATTTAGGAATAGAATATTTTTAAGTGATTTCAATGCACGATGTTTTCCTTGAGCTTACGCGTACAATATGACAGCATTTATATTTATAGGTTTAGAACTAAAGGTCTTAACAAGATATAGATCTTTATTTATTTTACAGAATCAAAACTCGACATGCCAACTGCTGTGAGGTGGGTGAGCAAGTATATAGGTAATAAAAAAACAAATGTTTTCAATAAAAAAAACTTCAAATATTTAATGCTTAATTAGGAGTTAATGTTGGGTTTGCGTAAATTTTTGTGAATCTATACATTTCAGCCACCTTAAATCATTTAAACAAAAAAAAAACAATAAAAAAAGTGTATGACTGATCATTTGCTAGGAAGTTTTAATGGGGTTCGACTGTAACATTTGACTAACCGAGTTTTTGTGTAAAAAACGTGCTACCCACCTCACTTAGAATGTAAGAGACACAAAAAAACGTAGGTAAACTTTGACAATTTTTTTTTATTTTTTTCAACATGACAACACTGTGCTCAACTATATCTATTTTATTCCTTCTCTTTTGGAAATCGCGTATTTCTGTAGTACCTAGTTCTCGTAATAGGGTATTAAATATATAAAAAGTTTTTGATTACTAATGAGTCTAATGACTTCCATCGTAGGATTCATACTAAACGATCAAATCCTAAATCTCTTCAATGAAATGACACCGGATAAGCGCCATCTAGTGAAGCTGTGCTGCTGTAATTATTTAATTGTACTACTTGATAATGATAAGGTTGAAAAGTCAAGATTTTAACCACTAAGTGCAAAGAAATCCAAGCTAAGGCCCATAATTGGGGAAAAACGAGTGTTTTGTGTTTCTTGGGCGAGAAAATACGTAGTCACTAGTATATCGCTTACTCGCCTTTGTTGGGATCAGTCCTTAAAATTTGTAATACAACTACCATCAAGCTGGACTGAAGGCCGTAGCGATATCGCCCTTTAAAAAGACCGGATCCGTTAAGTGTTGTCATAGTTCCGGCGTCGGGTCACGTGGTAAATAAACCATCACATCCGATATACATAATCTCCGATTTCGGCTTCAGCGACTGCCGCTTGATTAATTAAGCCCTCTCGTGGGAGGACAAAGCCATTTGCCGTTGAATAGTGGCACTTGATCCACCAAAAGGTGGAACTTTTTGAAGAAGCGCGGAGAGCTGAGGCGCCAAGCGCGTGACGCGTTTAAGGGTAAACCTACATACGATACAACAAGCGCACGTGCTTGGTACGCAATGTGTCTTGGCCTTTAGAATTGAATGGTGTGGTCAATGTAGAGAGAGGAATGCCTCCAAGCGGGTGTACTGCCTTAGAAGTCGTGTCTATTTAAGTTGTTTGAAAGTGTTTGTGTGACTAGTATTCTCAATTTCGGAAGGGATGTAAGACAGGTATTGGTCGCGTCATACATGTCAGTTGTATAAACATGCCGTTATGCCGTCATATTATGTTGGCGGCATATCTTTAGTGACGGGAATCTGGAATTGGTAGGATGACGTTACTGGTTTATTTACGTTTTTGAGTAATTGGTACTAGCTTTTCTCTGGTATTCGAATCACTTGTCTTTTTGTGATTCTGTTCTAAAAAGTTAGAAGTTTCCCACCGGTTGAGAACTTTGGTAGTTTCTGTGATTTTTCCTTTGGAAAATAATTGTTTCGCTTCCTTATAGTCATCATTATTAAGGTTTTTCCTCGAGGGTTAGCAAAAGTTGATGATTTCCTTTTCGTGACGTGTTTCCTCGTTTCATGTAGGGGATTCGTTCTCTTCTGGACCTCTTCTGGATTTGTTGAATTCTATTATTATGAGCTGGCATTTTTTCTTTTCTTTTTCAAATTCTTTTCGCATACCATCCGAGCGGGGGGACGGGCCAGGGTGGTTATGTGGGACTCCCAGGGTTAATGAGGCTCTGGTCTACCCACTAAAACCCCACGGACTGCTGCCAACATGCTTTAAGGCGAGGTCACAGAAACGCCAGAGCACATTCTAGTGCTGTGAATTGATTTCGTCTTTGGAGAACGTAAATTTGCTTCTGTTTATGCTCGCCCGAGATATCATCTTACGTGTGATACATCTTTCAATACCAAAGGCTGCAACTGGTGTTTTGGGTTTAGGTGCCCCATACTGGTGAACCTACCTTTCATTTAAAAGGTCAGATCCGATCTATGACGTTTACTTGTATTCCGACGGTTTTGCGAGCGTTTTCATACTGGTAAGTTTGATGCTTTCTTTTAAACTTCTTAATTCTGGAGGGTTTTTCATTATTTTCAAGGTATCTATGAGTTGTAGGGGTTGTTTTCAGTCCTGAGGACTTCTACAGAACTTAAATCCTTCAAATTCATTCTTACGACACTGGCGTTCGGGTTTCGTTGCCAGATATAGTATTGACATGTAGTCGTAGCTTGATATAAAGCAACGCGCTGCTATTTCTTGGTAGTGCGACCCTGGAATTGATTGCTGAGAAAAGATAAACCACTTATATTTTCTCTGGTGTGTGTTACCTATCGTCTCGACAGTATTGTTTCCCCGGGACGGACCGGTCAGAAACCGGTTTCCTGCTGACAAAACTTATCAACTGAAAGAGCCAAAACTAGTATATCCCTTAAACATTCTTTCTTCGAAGAACTTAATTTGTCAAGGTTCCTTTTTCGTTCGTTTGGCACTTTATGCTCGAATGAGTATTCTTGATTGTGATGCAATCTTTCAATACCAAAGGCTGCAACTGGTGTTGTGGGTTCGGGTGCTCCATACTAGTGAACCTACCATTCACTTTGGAGGTCAGATCTGATCTATGACGCTTAATCGTATTCCGATGGTTTTGTGACGATTTTCCTACTGGTATGTTCAAACTTTTCTTTAAACTTCTTCATTCTGGAGGCCTTATCATTATTTTCATGGTAACTTTATGAGTTTCGTGGTTTTCCAGTTTCTGGGCTTCTACAGAACGTAGAATGTTATACCAAAGGCGATGAAATCCTTCAAATCAATTCTTACGGGACTGACATTCAAGTCTCGCAGCGAGATGTAGTATTGGGCTCTCATAGTCGTATTATTGATATAAACATTCTGCTGCCATTTCTTGGTGGTGCGACCCTGGAATTGACAGCTGAGAGAAGATACTTTCTTTAGCGTATATGCTATTTAACATGTACATGTTAGCTGTCGCCTTGTCCTAGTTTTTAACTGGAGGACTGTCACTGAGAATGGCTTTTTTATCCCCCACGAGTACTCTTCAAACTCTCAGGAGTTTACCTTTTGCTTTGCTCAGCAAGGTCTCGTGAGTGGAATCCACCCATCCATTTGGGGGGTAGACGGGATATTGGCTACAACAACTACTACTCGTTCTTCCTTCGAAGAAGTTACTTTCTCAAGGTTCCTTTTTCGTTCTTTTGACGCTTTTTATATTCGAATGAGTATTTTTGTTTGTGATGCAATCTTTCGATACCAAAGGCTGCAACTGGTGGTTTGGTTTCGGGTGCTCCTTAACGGTGAATTTATCACTTTGGAGATCTGGTTTTAGCATCAGGCATTTCTGGGTGATGTCTACTGGCATTCACTTTTGAACCTCGTTAGATCCTTAGAACTGGTTTTGCTGGATGCAGTGGATGTTCAGGTCTGATGACTACTTCTGAAGGTTGACTGGCACATGCTGGCTCTTACGACATTGTTCTTGCAAGTGGTGGTATATGGAGCCAAAAACTTCAAACTTGTGAACCATCCTTTATATCTGAAGATAGATCGTGTTAATCGTATCTTATCAATAATTATTTGTGAGTGGAGTGTTTTCATAAGCTCTTTTTATTTTTCTTCTATTTTGCACTGATCAGTTGAGGTTTTTCATTTCCTGTGGATAAAACGTATCATCAGAAATTGGAAGAGCCAAGTCATTAAGGTTTTGTCGTCTAGAACCTACTTAGAATCGAAATAATTGAATTTGTTAGTTTCGCGGTATTGCACTATCCCCGACAATATATAAAGAGATAAATAGGTAAGTATAAAATAATAACAACTCTAAATAGTAGAAGGTACCAGGGGAAACTAGAAGGTTTTGGATATTGAGATCGCCAATGAGATGGACCGAAAGATGGCTTTCGGCCTTCATCAAACAGCTTGATGGTACTAATTATCTAGTTAGTAATTTGGATATTACAATATTAAAAAAAAACAACAAAACCATACAGATGCGTATGTGCATAAAATGCCGTAATTAAGCAGATACCAGCTAATATAGATGGCGCTCTATGTTTGTCCCTTGTCTTTGCTCGGCTTTACCTTTTTTATTATTAAAGTACCGCTTTATTTATTGATTTTGAGCGCATCATCTACGTATATACATAAATATAATCAGACAGTGTCTAATATTAAATAATAAATGCACTTGAAGCAATACAAAGTTCTAAAAATATACTTAGTACAAATATATACTTAGTCTAGTCTTACGCATATCACTTCATGGCACTATCGTTTGTGTAAAAAGGCTTACTTTACGTATTTTATAGTTACGCTAACAAGATGAATATTTACATATATCGCTTATAATAACACGTAATATGTGGTCAAATGAGGCACACAGTTTTGCCTATTTTATGTACAGTTAATATTACTCGTATATGTAACAGATCATAATACAACAATGTTACCTCAATGTGGAGTGTGTAGACAAGTTTTTTACACCTCTCATCGTGTAAAAAACTTACAAAAAAACTCGTATTAAGACAATTAACAATATCATTAAAAACATGATAAAAAAGTATTTACTGCCAATTGCCATGTGATAGTTTTAGAAATTACGTAAAACAAAACTGCACTGATATTACTAAAGAATAAAATTGTTACGCTTGATAATAGACAGATTACAATATAGTGTGTACTGTTTCCGAAAAATACAGCAATCATAAAAAAGATACTAAATTATTGGACATATGTTATTAATAATATTTTTCTACAAATAAATTCAATTGTTAAAATGTGTGAAAGTTAAAGTAAGCCTTTTTATTACCCAACGGATCCATTTCTTTAAATAAAAAATACAGTAAACGTAAATTATGATTACTATTGATTACTAAAACAGTGGAACATCGATAAGGCCGTGTCTACATCAACACTGAATAAAATGATAAAGTGAAGTTGAAATAGCCAGCAATATCTCTATTCTATACAAATTGGTAGGATTAGGTGCGAGACGTAGTAGCACCGCTACCCAACTCTAGTGGAACTGCAGCCCTAGCCATTCTGCAATCGTATACGATAAGTAATAAATGTAAGAGGATGACAGATTCGGTCATATAATATTATTATGCTTAATATAGTCGAAGAAAAAAGAGCTATCTTAGCATCAATAGAAAACCGAAGAGGGAGAATGTTTGGCCACCTTGTACGACATGACAATTTGATAGAGGCAAGGGCAGATAGAAGCAAGGAGGGGAAGGGGAAGGCCGCGAAGGGCGTATGTAAACCAACTGAAGGAAAAGGCACAGGTCAGGTCGTACAAGGAGGTAAAGGAATTGACAGACGACAGAGAGATGGCGATTACTCCACCGACAAGGGCCCAGCCCTTAAATAGGATGATGATGACATATATTATTATGATCACGTGACTTACAACGTAAACGATTGTAGAATGCCATCTAGTCTAGGCCTGCGTGGTTGTGTTGCTAGGCAGAGTGACAGCAGGTGGACTATATATTTGGATGACAGAGTCGCTGCCAGTCGTTAGCTCGTTGGCTAGACGGCGAATGTCTCAATCAAGTCCAGATTTGTCATCGCCTTCAAGTTTTTGTGCGCAGTTAAACATACTAAGTGTGAATCTTGTCAACAATTCACACTTAGTATGTTTAACTGCGCACAAAAACTAGATTTGTATATACAGGGGCCTATTGCAACTTATATTACAAGCGACAGTCTCTTTGTAGTAAGAGAGATAGAAAAGCGACGTTCGCTTTTAATATTTGTCGTAATTTGTTATGCAATAGGCCCCTGAATAGAGATTTGCTAAGTTGCGACTATGACATAATAATTTGACAGATATTTAATAAATGCACGTTTTTCCGAGTTTTTAGGGAGACCGCTATCAAATTGTATTCATGTTATGTAATTTATTCAATAGGTATTCAATATAATAACACTTCCTTCAATATGGCAATTCCCTTTTTGATTTTGCACTCAACAACATAGGATGAACAACTATGTGTCGTGTATGTATAACACTATTAAAAAGGTCTTATTTTTGCTAGCATACTTACCCCACACTAGTTATTTCACTCCCACGCGTTGTAAATAAATCTATTTATTCTTGTTAGCGTTAATAGTAACTGAGTCTAACAACCACCTTATAAACGTCTACTATCATAGCGAGCCTAAGTATTTGTTAATCTTTTTCTGTCTTATCAATATGTTTTTAAGAGCGAATAGGACAAACAATATTTAACGGCTTGCTAAGTTAGGAGAAGTTTATTAACAAGGGGGTAAATGTGTAAAGAATGTTTAAATGTAATTGTAAAGAGTTATTAGTTAAGCTGAATTTTAGACCTAGTTCATAGCAGAGACATGTAAACTGAAGACTGTAAATCTATAATAAAATCGGGGTTATTGTCCACGAGATTGTAGATCAACCTTCATTTTATTTGTCTCTGGATTTAGGCACTGAATTTAAATACTGCAACATGGTGCCAGAGTACATTACTGTATAATAAAGTAATGCTTCAGACTCTCGTGCTAATAGTAGACTATCATACTGCCACATGACGTGATTTACATAAGTATAATATATATAACTATACATACATAGATTATGCAATCAAATTAAAGTGCTTAAGGTTTATTTTTGTGAATGCAAAC
>JALPQI010005425.1:0-65436 GCA_025490895.1 Thaumatotibia leucotreta
GAGGGTTAATCGCGTAAACTTAGGTACGTTTAATTATATCCTGACGTTTCGGGCATGACGTTACACCCGTGGTCGCAGGCAGACTGGCGAGAGAATGTATCAACACCTTCGAGCTGCGCGGTTTTTCGAACTACCCGCACTTGATCTTGATTATTCACTTCTAGGCTAGGGTTGTCACTAGGCCTACACACAACACTCACAACATCCAATGGCTTAAAAATGGATGTTTCACCACGCTTACATTTGTAAATCACGGGATTCCACGCGGACGAGATTCCTTGCCCTTGGTAGTTCGAAAAACCCGCGCAGCTCGAAGGTGTTGATACATTCTCTCGCCAGTCTGCCTGTCTTGTTTCGTCGGATCTACTAACTATCGGATCCTGTGAAGCCGGATAGTGTGTTGTGTTCACATGCCGTCCGGTTTTATCACATCATCCGATCCTATAACGCCATTCTTGAACTGAGCTCGTGTGAATGCAAGCATTGAAATACTATTGCCACTAAACCAGATCCGGCATTATCTGACCGATTTGTAGTCGCAAAATGTGACATATTTTGCAGGAAACGTTTTTTTGCCGGATTCTGCAACCGGACGCCGGTATGAACGCTTGCATTAAAATACTATTGCGAGTAAATCGGATCCTACAAAAAACAGTTATCGGATGTCTGCGTGTGAACGGGCTCTAAGACGATTTCACTCCTTACTTTCGCAAAATTACAATTTCTTAAGTTTTTTTAGTTATTGCCTTTAGACTGTTTAAACATAGGATTATTAAGTAACAATAGTAGAAAATAAATTTTATTTCTATTTTTTGTTAATTTATTCGTCGAGATTAAGTGAGCCTAATCAAAAATTTATAAAAAATAGAAATATATGAATTGTTTACCTTCATAACTTGTAAATCTCGTTTTGAAACAGTATAAAAACAATTACTAACTTAAAAATCCTTGTCAACTACAGTCTTACTTCATCGTTTATCATTGTCGGCATTAAAATTTGAATTATAAAATATTTATTTTTTGGGTTTTATAGAATATTACATTTCTAAAAGGCATTTGTAGTTGAGATAAAATTACGAAACTTGCTATATTTAATAATTGTGTAATAAAATAAGGGGGTGCCCATTAAAAAAAGGTATTTTTTTGTACAGATGGTGCCTTTTTTAGGCGCTAGTGCAAGAAGTGGCTCATTTTACGTCAGATACAAAACTTCGGAGGGCCATCTGTACTAAAAAACGTCGTACGAGACACGTGCAAAATGGAAACTTCCCTTCGGTCGTGTTTTACAACATCGCCACTCGTTTCGAATTTCATGTTTTTCGCACTTGTCTTAATGTACCGTAAGATGGGGCTATTTGAGACTCAAGGGGGTATTTGGTAATATCGAAATTAAAGGTGTTAGACCCATATAAATGTTCGTATCGTAAGATTTGGAACAATAAATATCTTGTAACGTTGCACGTACATGTTGTCATTTTTATATTTAATTCATTTAATTTTAATCTATTTTTCTTATATCAATTTAATTAATTCACATGTTTTATGCGGTCTACTGTACTAAGCGCGCACGGAAAACCGTTGGGTGGGCGCGTGACGTCACGGAACTTTCTAGTCGCCTGCATTTCGCGACTATATATATGCGGGTTGGCGCTGCAGTGAGTGTTTCGATTTCATTCGGACGGAGCGGTCGCGTGCAGACGCGCACGCTGGGTGTCCTAGTCGGCCGCGCAAGGCTTATAGCCCTGTGCGGTTCGCACACCCAGGGTCCTCTGTCGTCTGCACGCGAGTATTGTAGGATACCTAATATCCTAAGTTGTATTAAAATCAGTGTTCCGCACCCACGTAATTGGGTGCGTAGTATACACTACATTTAGTGGTTGCCACGATACTTCGTGGCAGGGAGCTGCCCTGCTTCGGCGTGGTGATCACCACCAGCGTACAGCACACCACGAAGCACACATCTCTTCCCACCTCGACGGCAGGGTTGGAGCCCTAGTCGTTCGCCCGCCGTCGCCCACCTGCTCCTCTTCACTGCTGGCGCGAGACCCCCTCGTCTGCGGATCCTCGACCAGCCAGGGCAGTACCGGACCGCGAGTGTTACTCTAGACGGGCCTTAGACCATCCACGACCCTTTCTTCTTTTCAATAAACGATTTTATTTTTTTTCAAAGTAACGGTTTTTATTTCCCTCCATTTTTTTTTTAAATTTCGATGGCGTAACGGTTTAACGGTCATCAACCGGCCTAACCGTCTTTAACCGCCACAATCTTATACTTGGGACCACGTATTTTCATAATATTCAATGCTAAAAAGAAATCGGGCTTAAATGCTGCTTTCTCCTTAGTACCAAATAGCCCCATCTTACGGTACTATTTTATACAAACATGAACCACCATATTACACACCCTATAGTTAAAAGCAGGCCATACACGAAGGGTGTACCTGACAGGTTTGCCTGTACAGGTCAACTGTTCAGGTAAACCGGAGCGTGTATGTTACAGAACTGTGCAGGTTTCTGTAACATACACGCTCCGGTTTACCTGAACAGTTGACTTGTACAGGCAAACCTGTCAGGTACACCCTTACGTGTATGGCCTGCTTACAGCTGTTTCACGTCCCCAGCGTCCGTCCTCCCAACAAGTCATGGAAGAACATCTCCAACCACGTGAACCACCCTATTACACACTAGTTTAACAGCTGTCTCACGTCCCCAGCGTCCGTCCTCCCAACAAATCGTGGAAGAACATCTCCAACCACGTGAACCACCCTATTACACACTAGTTTAACAGCTGTTTCACGTCCCCAGCGTCCGTCCTCCGAACAAATCGTGGAAGAACATCTCCAACCACGTGAACCACCCTATTACACACTAGTTTAACAGCTGTTTCACGTCCCCAGCGTCCGTCCTCCGAACAAATCGTGGAAGAACATCTCCAACCTCGTGAACCACCCTATTACACACTAGTTTAACAGCTGTTTCACGTCCCCAGCGTCCGTCCTCCGAACAAATCGTGGAAGAACATCTCCAACCTCGTGAACCACCCTATTACACACTAGTTTAACAGCTGTTTCACGTCCCCAGCGTCCGACCACCCAACAAGTCGTGGAAGAACATCTCCAACCTCTTGAACCACCCTATTACACACTAGTTTAACAGCTGTTTCACGTCCCCAGCGTCCGTCCTCCCAACAAATCGTGGAAGAACATCTCCAACCTCTCCGGCGGCGAGAAGACCCTGTCATCGCTGGCGCTGGTTTTCGCTCTGCATTACTATAAACCTACGCCTCTCTACGTGATGGATGAGATCGATGCGGCGCTTGACTTCAAGAATGTGTCGATTGTGGCTAATTATATCAAGGTATGGGCTTGGAACAAAGAATATTTGACCAAAGTAACATTCGTCGGGTTAAAGGCAGAACCAACTATTTCTTTGAAGTTGGTTTTGACAAATCGTATTTTATGTCAGTGACATAGAACACTATTTGCCAAAAGATGTTTTATCGAAATAGTTGGTTCTGCCTTGAAACCGGCGCATTATTCCTATGTCACTTGCATAATTAATGTCCTTACTCTATGTCTCTGGCATAGGACTGGAAATACGAATATTTTGATACAGCCATTATGTCGCCAGCATATAAATATATACCGTCGTAATACTGCAAATACCAGCTACCTGCAAAATCAGGTTTTGGCAGAATCAATTTAATTATCAAATAACATAATACGTGCACATATATAATAAGTGCACAGCTGGTATTTGCAGTAATAGGACGATACAATATTCCGAGTACACATACGTGTAACTGCGAGTGGAGACACATGTAAGAGTTCGATGGAATAATTACGATCGGCTTAGTATTAACACTTAGTAGGAAACTACGGAGGCGAATGTGTTAACCGTTTCAGTGCGGATGACACGCCAGGCGTGTCATATTCTATGGCGTAAGGCACGCTTGGCGTATCATGAAAAAATTGTTCGCCGCCATAGATAAGTTTTTGAAAATGGAACACGCAACGAATCGCTTAACCCCTCGTATGCTTAGACACGGATCCGTGCGTGGGAATTTCAATCTATTGTTTTAAGTGTCAAGGTCACTTTTTCAGTATCGTAATTTGACAGTAAGCATACGAGGGGTTAATCTTGTGATAACCCTACAAGGCTCAAAATTATCGACAGGCGACATAATTTTAATGAGCGTGTCATAATTTTTTGCTATACTTTTCATTTCATGTACTTTACCTCTTTTTCTTTCCAGGAGCGCACAAAAAACGCGCAGTTCATCATAATCTCGCTCCGCTACAACATGTTCGAGGTATCGAACCGTCTCGTCGGCATCTACAAGACGGAGGACTGCACCAAGTCGCTCACCATCGAGAACAAGCTGCCCGAGAAACCGCAGGACCATGTCGCTGTCTCCTAAATGTATTAAACTGGCTTGTGACATCGATTTCGGCTATGACCTCGTCCTGCCCGTCATACTAAGTTTGAGCTATTGAAATTTAAACGTAATGAGTTTGAAAATATAATAGCTTTTCTTTTGTTCTACATATTCGAATATGTTCTTTATAAATCACATTGGGCAGGACGAGGATAAATCTTTATTTGGACAACCCTATGTCCTTCTCTGGGACTCCGACTATCTTCATACCAAATCTTGTTTGAATTGTGTCAGCGGTTTGTGCGTGATGATGTGACAAACAGATATAAACGGAGCTACTTTCACATTTAGGTATAATAGCTAATAAAAATAAACTTACTAAATAGATGGAGAATGTTAATGCCAACCCATGGTTGAACCAGATGCGTCTTAACAAAATATAGCCATTTCGGTGATATAATTAGTTTCACAATAAGATGGAAAATGTTGTTATTATTAAGGCCATTTTGATCGGTTGTCCTAGGGACTTTGTCAACTTATAATGAGTGTCATAAAACCTTTTGCTCATTTATGAGTACCTAGTTTTCTTAGTGGTGGTATAAAGTTGGCTATAACATTTTTAGTGTATCGAATTAATTTTAAGTGTTTTAATAATAAAGTAATAAGACATTATAACGTTGTTTTAAATATTTATTCGACCAAGTTACAACTCGATATACAATACAAAATACGATATAAATTAAGGTTTGCTATGCAATTAAATATTGGGTGTCATTAACTAGTTGCAATGTACCTAGTGATGTGCCGTTACCGTAATTTACGAGAATTTAGAGAATCTTGTGGTAACTTTCTAGGTAAGATTACCAATATCGGTAATTAATGAGAAAGTTGTCTAAATACACACATTTTCATTATTATTTTTCCAGGATAGTATTTAGTTGACTAGCCATGACTTATGTAGAAACTTTCAAAAACATCCGTGGGCGGGAACTAGTTTATTACCAAAATTACGGTAAATTACGGGCGTAAATTACCGAAAATTCTCTCCGCGAAAGTTCTCAGGTAAAATTTCCTATAGAAAACTTTAATGTTTTCAATGATATTTTTAATTTTTTATCATCATCATCATCATCATATCAGCCGAAAGACGTCCACTGCTGAACATAGGCTGCCCCCAAAGATTGCCACAATGACCGGTCCTGCGCCACCCGCATCCAGCGGACTCCTGCGACCTTCACCTGGTCATCGGTCCACCTTGTAGGGGGCCTACCCACGCTACGCCTTCCGGTACGTGGCCGCCACTCAAGAACCTTCCCGCCCCAACGGCCATCGGTTCTACGCGCAATGTGCCCCGCCCATTGCCACTTCAGTTTAGCGATTCGGAGAGCTATTTCGGCTACTTTAGTTCTGCTGCGGATGGTCTCATTTTTAATCCGATCACGCAGAGAGACTCCTAGCATAGCCCTCTCCATAGCCCTTTGGGTGACTTTGAGCCTTCTTATGAGGCATATTGTAAGCGGCCACGTTTCAGTACCGTATGTCATCACTGGCAACACACACTGATTAAAGACTTTCGTCTTCAAACAATGCGGAATATTGGACGAAAATATGTGTCGTAGCTTCCCGAACGCTACCCAACCGAGTCGGATTCGACGATTGACCTCTTTCTCGAAGTTGGACCTACCTAACTGAATAGTTTGCCCTAGGTATATATATTCGTCTACAACTTCGAGTGTAAATTCTCCGATTATTACGGGAGTTGGTGCTACATTCGTAGCTACGTTGGTGCTACGTTGGAATTCGACATGATTTTCGTCTTATCCATGTTCATCCTAAGACCAACTCGCTCGGAGGCTTTACTGAGGTCAACAAGCATAGTACTTAAGTCCTCCAAGGTCTCAGCCAAGACTACTATATCGTCAGCGAGTGAGGTACTCGCCGTTTATGTTGATACCCAGCCTTCTCCAGTCCAGAGTCTTAAAGACATCCTCCAGTGCAGCGGTAAACAGCTTAGGGGAGATGACATCTCCTTGCCTAACTCCCCGCTGCAGCAGAATAGGCTTCGAGCTCTGGTCTTGGAGTCGGACTGACATTGTGGCGCTCTCGTATAAACACTTCAACACCTCGATATAGCGGTAGTCAACTTGGCACCGTTGGAGAGACTGTAGTACTGCCCAGGTTTCGATCGAATCGAAGGCTTTCTCGTAGTCCACAAACGCTAAACAGAGGGGCAGGTTATATTCTTCGGTCTTCTGTATAACCTGGCGAAGCGTATGGATGTGGTCTACGGTACTAAAGCCTCTTCGGAAACCGGCTTGTTCGGGAGGCTGGAAATCATCAAGCCTGCGTGCAAGACGATTCGTAATGACTCTTGAAAACAGCTTATAGACATGGCTCAGAAGTGAGATGGGCCGGTAGTTCTTCAATAAAGCGTTGTCACCTTTTTTGAAGAACAGTACCAGCACACCTTTGTTCCATGCCTTTGGCGTTCTCCCTTCCAGTAAGACGGAATTGAACAACTTCTAAAGGGCCGTAAGGATCGGTTTACCACCCGCCTTCAGAAGCTCAGCTGTAATTCCGTCCTCCACAGACGCCTTGTTATTTTTGAGCTGTTCAAGAGCCATTCTAATTTCGCACAGGCTGATGTCCGGGATGTCTTCTGTATAGTGTCGGGTCAGTCTAGCTCTGAGGTCTTCCGCTAGATCAACTTCGGGTCTGCTAGTTGACGTGTACAGCTGTCCATAAAAACCCTCTATCTCACTCAGCAGCTCAGATCTGGATGTGACGATTCTATCATCCTCAGTCTTTAAGTTGGCGAGCTGGCTTTGCCCAACAGACAGATCCCTTGCAAAAACTTTAGAGCCCTTGTTCCGCTCGATGGCTTCTTCTATACACTTGGTACGGAATTGGCGCATATCGCGTTTGAGGGACTTAGAGATCTGTCTGTTGAGCTGCCGGTATAAAGTCGCATCAACTGAAACTTCAAACTTCTGTTAAAAGCAAAAGTCAGTCTTTTCAATGACATTTTTTTGAGGTTGGATCCTTTTTGCTAAACTACGTCCAAATAAAATACTGGAATCTGTTCTACGTTAGGGGACACAATTATTTTCCCCACCATAACTACCTGAACCTAACAAAAGATACGGGCCAATCACGAAACATCCAAACTCAGGACAATGACATAGCCTAGCTTCTAATTAGATAGTATTTACAATCACCGCTAAACCCTTTAAATTTTACCTGCAAGTGCTACCTTAGATAACACGATGAGTAACAAAAGATCTTATGATTTACGAGCACAGTAACAAAATTGCCACATAAATAGGTGCCTGAGCCAGATAACATTAAAATACTTATTTGCAAGTACCACGTGAAGCGATAAAATAATTTAACATCATAACATGTTTAAGCAAAAAGGTGTGAAATAACTTTCGCTAAGAAAACAACAAGAAAAATAATAAAAAGTTTGAAAACACGATATTTGTAAACAAATTTTAAACATGACCAAACATTCTTAAGCGGTAAGTTACCGAGAAATTTCCGTAATTTACCGTAATTTCCATCAATGAGAATTACCGTAAATGCGTAATTTACCGACGGCACATCACTAAATGTACCAAACATCAAAAAAATTACAAACAAAAAACGTTATTTGTCTATGTACAGTTACCAGCAATAGTAAATATGTATGTGATACGCTTCTATGCCAGTAAAAATAAGATTGGTCAGATATTTTAGCGGTCATCGTAGCACAATATTCTATTGCCAGTGACTACATATAGGATAAATTGCTAGTAACTGGCCATTCTCCAGTAACTGGACCCTTACCTTATAAAAATGAACTCTTATGTGCTTATAGTTAGAATTCATTTTAAAACGATGTGTCATGTCAATCACTCTCCCTCTTCCAAAATGTATTCTGATTATAAGTACACAGTTCATTTTTGCCGTGTGCCGTGTGTTGACGGCAATAGGAATAATTTGTCACCATCCCAACTCCTCCTGCGGGTGTCGTCGAGTCGACTAAGGGATTGAAGTGTCACTGACCATTCTACAAGATTGATGACAGGCAGCAGCGTCATCATAGTGGACACATTACTGCGATCGCCAATCCACTTGCCCAGCATGGCGATTATGGGCATTTACCCCCTAATGCGTATACATAGTTAATAGGAGAGGCCTACGTCCAGCAGTGGACTAATATAGGCTGATGATGATGATTTCATTTTTATATAAAGTGGCCGGTTACTGGAGAGTGGCCAGGTACTAGCAATTTACCCTATTATATTGCTCCAGTGTGCAACAGCGATAAAGGTAATAATAGAGGATCAAGATTACATTTTTCAGTGCTATTTCATCTGTAAGCTTATAATGGTACCGTGTTTAATCGTTTGTCGTTGTTGCCGTCAGGTTCTAACAAGTATGTAAGTGTAAAAATATGTAAATCGATAAAACGGGACCATCATAAGCCACCTGATTCCGGTTTCAGATATAATCTAAAACCAAAGGGTCAACCAACACTTACACTGCTAAATATAATTTGTTGGGACTCGAAACTATCTAAGTACCTATTGGTGAAAAGATAAAACGCCACATGAACAGTTACTAGAATATTGAAGACATGTTTATGGATTTAAATGCAAGTGTCAGTACTTGGTACAGTCGTAATTCAATTTCAATCACATACAGAGTGGACAGAGACGACGTTCCTTCCCGCTACCGACCGAGTCTACCAACCATTACGATGAACTTTCAGTATAGTACCAACATAGAAAATCAACGTAGTTACACAGTTAACGTTCCAACCCACATGAGTTTGACATTAAAATCTAAACTTTCTGTCAACTGCAAAAGTCATCAATTTTTATGTCAAACTCATGTGGGTTGGAACGTTATTGTGTAAAACTACGTCCAAATATCTTTAAAAAAAAAAACCCCTCATTCAAAGTGAGTGATTAGTTAGAGTTCAATAGTATGGAAAAGTCAATTTTCCATGTACGCTTTCGATGTTGGTCCCATACTGAAAGTTCATCGTAATGGTTGGTAAACTCGGTCGGAAGCGGGAAGGAATGTCGTCCCTTTCCACCCTGTATACTGCGACCAAAATAAATAAATATAAAAACACCACTCGCGACTCCATTATCTATTTGATACGGTACAGTCACGTCTATAAACAAGTCTACTCTTTGGAATTTCAAGGGGAAAGTTTAAATTTGAAAATGGGTATCATTATATGTTTTAGGCGACTGTACAGTCACGTCTAATAATATGTATACACTTCGGAACGTATGTCAAGAGCATAAGGATCCAAATCGTATACATATTATGAGAGCAGACCGGACATGTTCCGATAGTTATGAGCACCTGTATTGTATACGTGTTTATGATGGCAACTCTACATAGGTATGTTGCGTTAAGAATGAAGTTTTATTATCTATAAAGCGCTATAAAACAGGTTTAATAGATTGTGGGAAATAACAAGATTTTTAGCGAAAACCCTTTCTTCTAAACTTGAATAAAAAAAATTCGCCAGTCTTACAGAATTGAGAAGTTTCATAAACTTCACACACAAAATATTACGCAAGGGAAAATGTATTTATTATACAGAGAACGTGCATTTAGTGCATAATAATTTAATAACAATAAAATAACATTAGGACGGTGTAAACCGAGCAGGTTACAAGGTGCAGAGACTGCAGAGACACTAAATAACGATGGACATACCTTTAAATGTACAGTATTTTTGTGATAATACGGTAAGAGTATGCATGCAGGTATCTCAACACGATTGACATGATTATTTTGGAGTTTAACCTTTTCGACGCCACGTCACTAAAGTGTCAAAACTGAATTTGATCTTTACGCACTTGCGTGTATCTTACCTTTAAACTACCGTCCTACCTTTTCAACCTGACTGTACCTTTAAACCGCTCCCGACCCGTGGTCCAACTGGTTGTGCCACGGGTAAGCAAAATTATCCGTGGTTCAACTGTCAGATTACTTTTTTTTTACTGCCATGTAATTATGACCCAGTACAAATGAGGGGCAATAGGCTACTTGACTCATATCAAATTTAGTGCAAAAAAATATTATTTTCTGTAGTATTTATTGAAAAGATCAATATTTTTCGATTACGGTGTATTAAAAGTGTTTGATGGGTACATATTTTCCATTGAAATTATTTTTTACTTTTTTTTTATTTCGTACTCTGAAAACGGTGTCGGCCATGATGTGACGTCATAGGATCTTAAACTAACTTCATGACGAATCTTATACGAGTGAAATGCGCCATGGACATGTAGGCATGTAGCTTTGCTGTGACATTGACATAACATAAGTGACATGTCAAATGTTTGTTTTCGGTTTGAGTGACGTCACACCACAGATAATCTAAGCATTAACACGGCTAGTGTCATTTTCGCGCGGTTACGAAAGTTTAAATTGTGTGTGAAAAAATATATTTATATTTTTTTCCGTTAATCAGATATTGATTAATAATATACGACAAACTTTAAAAATGGGTCAAGTAGCCTATTGTCCAACTAGTATATGTTCTAGTATTGGACTACCGATAAATTTAGTGTACCGTGGTATAACCCATTGGACCACGGGTAAACTAACTACCTAGTAGTACAATCGGTTAGACTATGGATAATTTCATTTCCCTGTGGCCCAACCAGTTGGACATAGCGGTTGGACCACGGGTCGGGAGCGCTTAAAACTACCGTCATTTTTGACATTATCAAAACGGACCTTATTGTCGATGGCGCTTACGTTACTTACGTAAAGAGACGTCGCATTTGTATTTTCGGATTGTTGATAACGACGTCAGGCTGGCTGACTATATGGTCCTTTTGACAATGGGTCGATAGCAAAAAAAAACATAGTTAAGCCTTTATTGAAAACAAATGTTATCGTAATAACTTTCGTGTTACGAAGTTAAATTCTATGTTTAAAAAAAATCGGGAAATATTATTTGACCGACTGTCTTACTTACGACCTTTTGTTTTGCGTTAACACTTACTAGACAATCAGCAGTCTAGCACTTTTCTATTGTTAATGATGCAAAACAAAAGGTCGTGAGTAAGATAACAGTCGGTCAAATAATATTTCCCGAACTATAACAACTTTTGTCAGTGAATAAAGGCAAAAAACAAAATCTGTCTATGAGAGATCAACAATAAGTGTCTACATTTTTTTTCGGCCTTTTTTCTACTACCAAAGGTCATTGAACAGAGTATACCATATTATTTGTATGACTAACTTTTGTAACACAGTGAACGCAATCGTGGTTTTTGTTTCGATTAAGGCCTTAACTATGTGGGTGAATCAACTTCTTTCTGTTTGTTATTGCCATGGTTACGGTCGCCTGAGTCACGCTTTTATGCAAAATTATGCTACTTAATTTATGAAAGCATAAAGTCCATGTTTGTAGATGGCCCATCAAGTAAAGGGTTTATTAACACCAGAAAAATGCATATTTGCATAGTTTAAGTATCATAAGTATGCATAAAACCAGCGTGACTCAGGCGACCGTAACCATGGTAATAACAGACAGAAAATAGTACATTTCGATAAAAGTGCAAAAAAATTTTTTACGTAAAAAGACGACACGTGTATCGAACGACATTTTTCATAACAAGTGCCTCAAAAAGAGAAATTAACTCACGCGAAGCGTGCACAAAGTTTACTTTTCCGCACTAGTTAGGAAAAAGTTGATTCACCCATGTACACTTTCTTCGCAGTCCTACTAACGTCACATAAATTTTCCATATCACACTAAATCTCACTTACAAGAATCATGACTTCAGGCTTCAAATACACATCCTTATTAGGACTGCTATTAATCTGGTCGAGCACGGACGAGTGCCACGCGAAAGTGAGCACTGTTGCCGGCACCAGCCGTAGGTCTATAAGGGTCTTATTCGCGTCCTCTTCGAGGGATAACTTGTGGCCTGTGGGAGTGTTGAGTACGAAGGGCAGGTCGTATTCGAGGTTCTGTTGGACGAAGTCGTGGATTTCGTTGTAGTGTTCGTAGACTGAGAATGTGCCCTGTAAGAGATTTGGTTTAAAGTTTTTATTTGATTATTAGAGAAGGCGCTTTTTCGGAAGGATCAATTAATAATAAAAAACTGTGGACCTTGCGTGGACTTACTGTAGGAATAGGTCGATTTGTGTATGGTGTACAAAAATATTTATTTATTAAAAAAAGTATAAAGTTAACCTATAAAGTTACTTAACCATTTCAACAAAATTTTAAATATTTATCTAGATCTAGATTTAAAAATTGAAAATAGTTCGTATTTTATTTAGTACGAAATGGAAAATTGATTTTTTTTCGTATTCCATTCGACACGTACGAAGTTGAATTTGAAGTTTACATTATTAATATTATATCTAACGTGAGATTAAAATATATTAAACTCGATTATTGCTCGATATGTTTCGACCCATTAAGAGGATTCTCCTCGGCCAAACCGATGTGTACACGTCACGCCACGAGCCTTTGGCCAAAGGTGCTCCTGATGAGCATCTTCTTAATGTCGAGCAACAATCGACTTAAATTGCATAAGAGGTTGATAGTGTTATAGTGTTCAAGAGGTTAATGGCAATTTTTTTCTGTTATTTTGTTTTGTTGGATAGGTGCATTCCACGAAAAAGTCTACTTTATCGGGAACGTGACGGCTATGACAGCAGCTTGACCGTAGAAATATATGGAAAGTGCGAGAATTCTCTATAAATACAAACACCTTGTTATAAAATTAACATACACCAGAAATTGTATTGGTAACTTTCTTAAGGTGCGTTTAAACCAAAAGAGCATTCGCTGTTCTAGCGCCAGTTCTACGAAATCAACAAAGCACGTTTTGTGTACCGATCGAATTACGTAGAGTGGGAGGTTAGAACAGCGAATGCTCTTTTAGTTTGAACGCACCTTTAGATGTAAGCGAAGAACGGCGTCACGTAGCCGACATTTTCTTCGAATGCACCGATAACTGATAAAAAAATGTAAATGTCGATGTAAAAGCAGACCTGCAAGAGTATCCCGTCCGGGAACCGAACCCGGATGATCGCGAACTTGTACTTGCGCATGTCGCGCAGCTCGTCCTTCTCGCGCATCGCCTTCGTGCGCAGCATCTGCATCTTCTCGATTGCTTCGGTTCTGTAACACATTATACAATCAGTTGTATGCTCTCATTACTTAATTCTCGGGTATGTTCATAATTTATTTTCTTTTATTTTATTTATTAAGGAATCCCAACAGCTATGCAATAACACTGTATGCGTCTTAAATGGAAATACAGAGCCAATTATAGGAACTCACAAATATGAAACAGTATACAAATCTATGCATATTACTAACAAATATGTTCCCAATATCACACATGTGCCCATGTGGAAATTTATATGGAAATTCTTAAATACAATAAATAAATAAATATAGCAAATAGCAATAAATAGCTCTTTCTTAAATATAATAATATCGAGTATCGGGTATGTTCGGGTGGAATACATTTCGCCGCCCCAATATTACAAGGTTCTATGTTGCACTTTCATCAACTAGAAATTTGAACATTGTCATATTGACATTTAGTCCAAATTCAATTATCTCGAAAATGTAACATAGAACCGTGTAATATTGGGGTAGCGATTTGTCACAACCCCAACTCCTCCTGCTGATGTCGTAAGAATCGACTAAGAGATTGAAGTGTCACTGACCATTATTTGATAAAAGATTGATGATGGGCAGCAGCGTCATCATAGTGGACACATTACTGCGATCGCCAATCCGCTTGTCCAGCGTGGCGATTATGGGCATTTACCTCCTAATGCGTTTATACGCATAGTTAATAGGAGAGGCCTACGTCCAGCAGTGGACTATCATAGGCTGATGATGATGATGTTCATACTTATCTGTGATACAGTATGTAACAGATGTTCATGATAGTTAATGGCCACAGATTTTTGTGAGGCGGCAGGCTTTAGTAAGATTAGAACAAGTACTTTAAAGTAGTTACGTTTACATGTTTAATTTCCATTAATCCTAGAATAAATAAATACTATACCACTGTATTATACTAGTCTGGGTCATTATAAGGTTAAAAGGTTTGTCTCAGAAAATAACAAATGTCTCTACTGTACATAACAGGGTTATGTTTTCAAAATGACAGGCGTTTGGCCGATCTTTGTCCATCATCCCTTCTACACATATGACCCGCCCATATCCACTTTTGGGTGGCTAGATTAAGAGCTACGTCCGCTACCCCGGTTCGTCTCCTTATTTCAGAATTGGGAATGTGGTCCAATAAGCCTAGCATTTTCCTTTCCATAGAGCTCTGTGTGCCACTTGAAGACGATGGATTATAGATGTGATGAGTGTTCATGTCTAGCATTGTATAACGATCTAAATTAATTGTTCTTACCTCAGTTGCTGCTCTCGCTTGATATCCTCAGGTTTGAGCGCGTAGAAGGACGGCGGTAGTTGCACTTTAGTGACGGCTTGTGACGGCAGTAACACTTGCAACCCGCGGTCCAATTCTAGAGGTATGGGCTCGGCAGACCGGAGTGCATCTATTAGGGTCTGGAATAGAAATAATACGCCGTTGATATTGCCCATTCTGTTCTGGGTCAATCCCTTTTTTTTTTGTTATTCTGTCACATCACCCAGGGGACAACAGTGGGATAGTTTGTTAGACGAAAGTATCATGCACACTACTATCATGATGAGTGGATGACCCACCTTGGAAAGGCCACATAACTGTCGAAAAATTCAAACTTTTTTCAATTTGAATGCTGCTAAACTGTGATTTTAAGGGTGACCCAGGAGGACGTAACCATGGCAACGGGTGACATAAAAAAAGTGATTGACCCTTATGTGCACATTTCAGGAATTGTCAAATGTGTGTACCCAAATGTTTTTATGAAACGTTCCTTTTATGTACAGGAATTTGGTAACAAATAAAGGAAAATTCCATACAAACGCTGCCTGCGAATTTTTATAAAATATCGGAGGCGTGATCCAAATGTAGGAAACTTTTTGAGAACTGCTCTAGTAATGTTATTAGGGTAATTTGCAGAAAAAGTGTACCTTTTAATGTCACGAAAATAAGTATGTAAATTGAGATTTCTCAGTTTAGTTACTCCCATACTAAAGGTATGAAAAATTCTGTAACAAATTTGAGATTTTTTTTATCAGTTTCGTTACATTTCGTTTCATACATTTAGTATGGCAGTAACTAAACTGAGTAATCTCAATTTACATACTTATTTTCGTGACATTGGGGACAATTTTTTTTGTTTCATAACTGAAAAGTACGCACGATGCCGAGTAAAATGATGTATTACAGTCCATGATCGCAAAAAAAATTAAAAGGTACACTTTTTCTGCAAATGACCCATTTGTCTGTTTCTGGGCCAGCGTTGGAACCACTCAAAATAGGCACGTTTGATGACGAGTTGCGGAAAATGGCCAGAATACAATACGATATGAAGGTTTCACGGAAAAAACATGTCCAGTGCTTAAGAAAATCAGGGCAAATTCACACCTCATTCTGTTAAAAGTAAGGTAGTTTTTCCTTCTGTAATTTGAATTGCTAAACATGTTCTTTCCGTGGACCCTTCATACACAATAGGCTGTTTCTGGCTTGGCTGTTTATTTACTATTATACATTTAAGTTATCTTTATGAATAATTTTATCGACTTAACATCCGTTTCGTATTTTTAAAGATCTAAGCTTACAGTGACAGGGGTCAGTCAGCGAAAAGTGCCTTTGTTTTATTAATACCACTAGCGACCCGCCCCGGCTTTGCACGGGTACTATACCTACATAAAAACCTTCCTCTTGAATTACTCTACCTATTTAAAAAAATCTCATCAAAATCCGTTGCGTAGCTTTAAAGATTTAAGCGTACAAAGGGACATAGAAACAGAAAAAGTGATTTTACTTTATACTATGTAGTCATGATGCAATTTCTTACCACCAAACTCTCAATGCTGTCCACTTTATCCTTATCGAAGACCAGGTACTGTTCGTCTTGACCCTCAGGGTTGGGTAGCGTCTGTTGCGTGAAGCCGGCTGCTAGAAGCAAGTCCATGGAACCCTCGATCGGTTGCACCCGGTCTGTGAAGGCCCTGATGAGGAAGTGGATTTAGAATTGAAACATCTTGTAGCCAAGACCGTGTGGTGACGGCAGTAAGAGTACATTTGTCACTACCCCAACTCTTCCGCGGGTGTCGTAAGAGACTAAGGGATTGAATTGTCACTGACCATTCGTTGATAGAAGATTGATGATGGGCAGCAGCGTCATCATAGTGGACACACTCTGCGTCGCCAATTCGCTTGCCGTGGCGGTTATGGGTATTTACCTCCTAATGCGTCTGCATGCATAGCTGACTGAAATATGTTGATGATGTTTGTAGCCAGTCCGAAAACTTTGTAACATCTTTAAATTGTAACAAGACTATTGTGAGCCCCTCCCTACTCCTGTAGTTGGACAAGAGTCGCGGCAGACGAACACAGTGATAAGGGCTGGAGCAGGTCTTTACCATTAAGCACACCAAAATAGACATTTTGTAATCTTGTTATGATGTGACCAAAAGGCTGGTCAATATTTCGCTCAGCGAATAAGCATTGCCATATAACGTGGCAATGCGGCCAGCCTTCTGGGCACACTGCCCATTGGCAGCGATTTGGGAGAGATTTTTTATTTGTAGGTTCGTTTAATTTATATATATATATATTTTGTATTATTGATTACTGTGAAATTAATTATGTGTGATTTAAGTAGATAAGTAATGTGCAAATAGAAAATAGTTATGATGTAATTCGAAAATAAAGGGTCATTATTAATGCCTTGTGATCTTTTGTTTCAAGGGCCTATAAATCCCAGTATTTTGACAGGTTTGCGTGGAGATATGACAACACGAAGAGGCCCTTTTGAGAGATTTACTGTTGTTTATCATATCAAAGGAATGTGTTTGTTGGTTACCAAATCTTCCGAGTTATATTTGGTCCACTTCCCGATTACAATTGATCCTTTTGTCCGTGTTTGAATGTCAGTCGAATGGCAATACAAAGATATCGTTGAGTTGATCTGATGATGGTGTCGGAAAGTGACCATAGGAACTCGGGAAACGATGTAACCCTATCAAGTTTTGGTTTGTTACACTCGTCTTAACCATTAACTACTGAAGTATTTTAAGTAAAAATAATAGCACCCACAGCTCACACCTAAAGGTGTGTAATAATACCGATCGATCGTGATATTCGTCACACATTCGTTTTTTATTGTTTACCTACATACTTTTAATGAAATAATAGACAATTACAATACTCTGAATTGTTTTTGATGAGACAATACTAATACTTTCAGATATCTCACTACGTCTTTCTAGGTATATTAATGTAATAAAACTAAATTGAGCATGAGTTTTGAAATTCGGGTCCACATTTATTAAATTTAAGAAATGCCTTACCTGTTAGACATCCTGATCTTTTGGTATTTCTCTTCTTCTGGATAAGTCACTATATTTTCTAGGTACTTGCATAACGTTTCTACGCATGTATTAACCTGCAATCAAAATGGGTCTTTGAGTATTCTTTTCATGAGCCCATTTACATAGAATTGTCCTAAAAGGCTGATTTACTAATTTGCCATGAGAGTAGTGCAAAATTGCATTACCTTTTCCCTATTATCATTGCAGGATTGTATAATGAGACAGGCTGTTAGCCCCCTCTCTTCCTCTAACTGTTCATACAAAAACGTTTTTATTTTCGCCTTCCATTCTTGTTTAGTCAATACCTCATCATTGATCATCGGGCACCTGTAACATGAGAAATAGAAAAAATATTAATTTGTCAAAAAAGCCAAATACATATGAATTCCTATTGCCGTCACAATGAACTTCAGTAAAGGTAAGTTCAGGTGTTTCAGTGAAGACACACCGGGAAAAGATAGATTACTACATCTGTACAATACTTGACAACATTTAGTTATTGTCACTGTTTGATGAGGCCAAAAACCCAGAGGGGAAGTAAACCCCAGAGGCTTAACCGGGTTCCTCATGATATTTTCATTCATTGAAAAACGATTAGTTAGCAATTGGTTGGTGAAATGTGGGGATATCTTTTAATTAAAGTGTATGTCTTTTATTCACTCAAAATCTTCAGCAGAAAGATGAAATTATCTTTCATCAACAAGTTCCAAAACACTGTTTGGAGTTATTATTGGAAGTAGTATGCATTTCCTTTAAAAAACTTACTTGAAGAAGACGCCGTCGGTGGCCATATTCTTTGGCAACATCTGCTCTTCTGCATTGTCTTTTGGTGCAACACGTTCGGGTTTTGATGTAGATGCTTTCTCATTTTCAAGCTCCTTTTTAACTTGCGCCTAAAACACAATATTTATCATTTGCATTATTTCGATGCGTGGCATCACCACACAGTAAGAATACATTTGTCACCACCCCAATCTTTCCGTGGCTGTTGTAAGTAGCGAGATGAGTAAGGGAATGAAGTCTAAAGGAATATTCATTTATAGAAGATTGATCATGCACTAATTTGATTGCTAGCCCGTTTTTCTACCGTGGCGATCATGGGCTACATCTCCTAAAGTGTCCATACCTATGCAAAGTTAATAGGAGTCTGAGGGAGGCTGATGTGATGTGATTGCTATATTTTTAGAATAATAATTGTAGAAGGATGTTGTTGATCAACAACATCTATCTACAATTATTATTATTATCTGTCTAAAATTAAATATGATAATAACAGTCTTCTCAAAAAGTAAAAACAAGTGTTTTTTACAAGTTTTAGAGTTTTTATTATGTTTAGGTACAACAAGTTTAATAATGGTTTATATTTTGTTAAAACAGTTGTCTAAACCATTTTGTTTAAACACTACAAAATTAAGCAATAAACAAAATTACCTGTATAGCTGCATAGGATGTGTTAAACCCCGGATTAGTGGTCTTCTGCTGCATCCTCGCCAACGCAGCTTGAGCCGCCGTCTTGCTCTCCTCCGACAACCCAGTCCTTCTCACTACCGGCTCATTCCTCCCAGAACCTGAACTTTGACTACTCAACGTAGATTCGCTAAGCTTATGCCCAGGTCCCGCTCTCTTGAATTGGACATCTGACTTTTTCTTCTTGAAAAAATTTACTATCTTATCCGCCATTTTATATTCTTGGTGTGTGTTCCTTAGGCAGTTTTAATTTTGATACACTTTCTTTCAGTTGTTCTATTGTGTCCAATGTAGCTGAAAGATTGTTTTGATAAGTTATCTGTTCAAGTGAGTGATAGTATGTTTTGTTTTATAGTAAACTTATTTAATTTTTCTATCCGAAAGATTTTTAGTAACACAAATCATGTTATTCATATCTTAAATTGATTTCTAATAAGCATTATAGTATAAATAGGAAGCTAAAAGTAATTTCTATAAATAATTAGTTTAGGGATACTGAATCAATTTTTCATGTACAATTACTTAACCAGTTGTAAATATACCACTGACATGAATTCACTAGTGGCAAACAGTTACAAGCCCAGTGTTTTGACTGGTTAATAGTGTTATAAATTGTCTTCTACATTCTGGGTACATATGTTTACCTTTTAAATGGAAGAGGCCTACCAATTAAATAAATCATAACCAGCAAGCTAAAGCCAACACAGGCAACTAACTTAACCATTGTTGAATGTTATTAGGCAACTTATTGATTATTATTTCTTATTACTAATAAAAATAAAGCATTTTTCACTTGGACAAATATGGCTGAGTTAATTGCCTAACAATACACAGCAGTGTTAATAATGAATACATTTTTTTAATCTAACCTACCTTGTGTACAATGCTGGAATAACTCTGGGATTGGGACTTCTACCATGCAGTCTAAGATTCCATGCCTAAGTTAAATGAATATCTTAAATAATCTCAATAATACAATTTAGAATAAGCATGATGTTTTCTAGCAAAAGTGATTCATATATAATAAAAAGCAATAGTATAGGTTCAATCAGCAACTTAATACTTTAAAAAAACTAGGACATCAGGTAAATGGAGATAAAACTAAGTATTTGTTTATTGCCTGCATTATGCACCGAAAGTGCGCATTGACAATACTTTCAAGGTTGTACATTTATGCAAGTTTTGTAATAAAATCCACTCACCTGGTTTCATAAACCGCTCAGAAATGCGCTTCCCGTAAACTCGCCAAGATATAACAATCAATAACAAAGTAAACAATAAAATGAGTACGAAAGTCTTTAACAACAGAAACTGGAATTCGTTGAAGTAAAAAACACCGGCTATATCTTCGTATAACGATAGTTCAGTAAAATTAACAATTGAATTGGAAAAATCGTCTATCGGTAAGGATGACACGCATGACCCGAAAAAGTCCTTTGCTAGGGCGAAAGTGTCCCCGATTTGAAGATATAAGGCCTCGTACAGGGTCGAATTAAAAACCGCGGTGTCGAATACAGACATCACACATGTAATTTATGTATTCCGGATCGGTTAATGTTGAAAATAAAACTCATTTGCACTACAAAACCGAACTGACAGAAAAGATGACAGTTTTGTTTGACAAGTCAATTGTTGTGTTGCCATAACAATAAAATAAAATAATGTTTACATACCGAATAAAACATATTTACAGTAAAAAAAATCCAAATATTACCGGCATAATGTAAGAATTCTTTTTAAGCACTTCAAGATATAATTTGCCAACTAATCAAGTAATTAGTAGGAAAAGCGACAAATTTCTAATTTTCTATGGGCAGTTGACCCTCATGAAACTGCCAAAAACTTTTTAGGGGTCCTGGGACCTTGCCTGGCCTTCTACCGCGAAAAACTAAATTCATTTTCGAGGATTTTTCTCCGTCACTCCATAAAAAGCGTCATTAGATAAGAGTGAGATAGACAAATTCTCGAAATTTGCGGATTTCAAAGTTCACAGTAAAGGCCAAAGGGCCGCTGAGTCCCAAAACCGCACAAGCAACGGGAATGCACTTGTTTTGACCTTGGTCGCGTTTTATAAAGTTACAATTTACAATTTCGCTGTTTGCCATTCTTTCTAGGCAATATGTGCGTGCGTCAGAGAGGCAAACAACGAAATTATAAAATGTAACTTTTAAAACGCGACCCTTGTTTGTATATCTTCATGAAATCGTCTCATTGGGCTGCACAGTGTACATTATTTCTATTATGTACGCATACATAATTGTACATAGTGAAATTGTAATGGTTGTTCTCCGTTTAAGGGGATATTCAGTGTTGGGTTCCGATTAGGAAAAAGGCGAACCAAATTTTTTTACTCCCAAAAAAATATTGATTTTCTATGGAGCGTCGGCTAAATTTGAAAAAAAAAACTGCCCAATAGAAAAAAAAACACAAAAAAATTCTTCCCTTTTACCTTTTTGGAAAACGATACTGAACATGAACAAGCCCTTAAACTAAGAACAACCGTTAAAAAATCACCTTGTTCCTAAGCTAAGAATAAAAAGGAGACGAATGCTGTACTGCAGTTCTAGCAGCTTAAGTACCTATTTACAGTCCATTTTGCAGTTCTCAGGCATCTCGGTCAATTAATGTGATACAGTTATATTACTGTGTAAGGAGCATAATGTTTAAAATTATTTTTTTTATTGGATGGTAGGGTTTTAATGGCTTGGGACACGCGATGTTGCGATTTACTTGTCTGCACTGCAGGCTTATGTAACTAGTAGCCGTATCATGGGCTGCTACCGTGTTATTGACGCGGACTTACTATCACACATTATCAGCCAATGATAGTCCACTGCTGGACGTAGGCCTCTCCTATTAACTATGCGTATAGACGCATTAGGAGGTAAATGCCCATAATCGCCACGCTGGGCAAGCGGATTGGCGATCGCAGTAATGTGTCCACTATGATGACGCTGCTGACCATCATCAATCTTTTATCAAATAATGGTCAGTGACACTTCAATCCCTTAGTCGACTCTTACGACACCCGCAGGAGGACTTGGGGCGGTGACCAATGTATTCTTACTGCCGTCACCACACGGAGTACTATGATGCAGGCTTATGATCGTCCCTATGTTAACAGTTTCTCGTTATTGCTATCAGGTTCTAACAAGCATGCAAGCGCGAAATTGAAGAGTAGCACGATAAACAGTAAGTAAACGAGAGACCATCATAAAGGCCCGGCTACGACATTGGTCTAAGGCGACCAGCGGCGAGCGAATCCATGAGTTGGAGCGGGATGCCGATATGGGTACTCCCTCTCGCACGTATGGTTTTCCGATAAGCCGGTCGCCTTAGACCAATGTCGTGGCCGCCGCGGCAAAAGCTTACTCTCACCCGTAGCCGTGGGTACTATGAGCTGCCGCCGCGTTTGTAACGGGTGCGCCAAAGTATTTATAAAATTGCAACTTAGATTATTGGAACTCCGAAAATTTTTCTTATACAATTTAATTTCATAATGATCGGTATTTAGAATAATCTTTGTTCATAATCATCATCACATAGAATTATTTATGTTCATAATATTGTTTTTCATACATATTTTTAGTACTAACTTTTATGTTTATATAATTTTTCATTATACTTATTTTATGCTATATATTCTAATGTTATAGGTATTTATTTTTATCTGTACTGGTTTTATGTATGAATTATTTTTGTTTAATTAAATATAAATCGTACTATTACTGTAAACTAGCTACTTGCACAAATCAGGTTGTGGCAGAGTAGGTACTGTACTAAACGGGTTCCCTCTAAACTTTTTTTGTCCGAAACGCTTAGGACATAATTGCTGGAATTTGCTGCGAGGGTGAAAATTTCTGCAGTGAGCGAGCGAAGCGAGCGAACAAAACCTTCCGGGGCAGATCCGACTCGGATAGGTTAGGTTAGAAGACTAAGGCGGGAGCTTTGCTCCCGCCTTAGTCTTCGAGGTTATTTTTTTTTAGCAACCTAGAAAGTACTCAGCTCAGTAACACAGTAAGTAACGTATAGAATATTCCTACTACCTCGATTATATTGAAAGGTTGTAATTATTCCTTCTCTGTTATGCTAAAACAAACTATGCCGATACTTTTTATGCACATCCAGATTATGCCTCATCATAAATAGGAGCATCGAAATTATGCTCGAATAATATTCGAACAACTCGAAATCTTCCACAAAGAAATATGCTAAAGTTGAGTATGTCACAACAGTTTCTGCACAAAGCCCATTATGACTACATAGTTTATGTTATTCATGAAAGAATTATACCACAACAGAGTGAACCTAATGGGAAAATGTTTATAAATAAACAATTTATTTCAAATAACTTTATGAGTATAGATTAATCTACTTGACGACTTTAGGAGGATAAAATTTCGAAATAAAAATCGTTATGAACATTGTAGGTAGAAGTATAATTTTTAGTAAGAAAAAAAGAATGAGAAAAAATTTTCGGAGTAATGAATGATGATTATGAGTAAAAAACGATATTAGTAAAAATATTCGAAGAAAAAATTGTATAAGTGCCAATATGGACCCGCGTGTTTAAGTACTTTCTATCCGGCTCGCTCGCGCCAATAGGTACGCGAGTAAGAGCGGGATGTATAAAAAGTAAGTCGACATTAATAACGCCGCGGGAGCTCATGGTAGGCACACTGTAGCCGTACCATGAATTGGAGAGTAATACTTACGTTACGTTACGATACGTAATTGAAGTGAGACGATGCGAAATCATCGGGTTGTCGAGCTCGAAAATACGAAAAGCCGCGATCAACAGGGTCGCGTTTTATACTTAAAGTTAAATTTTACAATTTCGCTGTATGCCTCTCTAACGCACGCACATATTGGCTAGAAACTCTAGAAAGAGAGGCAAAGAGCAAAATTGTAAATTGTAACTTATTAAAACGCGACCCAGCTAACTATATGTAGCTAGTGTATAGATTATTAAGGAATCTTATAAAACAAAATAAATTCCTCTAGGGTCTGTTCTGAAAGTGAACGCGCGAGAAATCCCTGATGAGTATTTATAATACCAGATTCCCATATATTTTTGGTAGGTAACAAAAAAGTAACGTTTCATACAAACATTTTGGGACATTTTGGCAAATGTGAAGGATCCTGCTCAGCATCTTAAACTCTGCCAGCCTACCAATTCTTATCCATATAGAAGACGTGATCCAAATGTTTTTTTTTTGAGAATTGCACTATTATGTTATAGGCGACGTAACATTTGTCACCATCCCAACACTTCCCGTGGCTGTCGTAAGAGTCAACTAAGAGATTGAAGTGTCATTGACCATTCATTCATTAGAAAATGATGATGGGCAGCAGCGTCATCTAAATGGACACACTACTGCGATCGCCAATCTTGCCCCGAGTGGAGATTATGGGCATATACAGTTTTGTCAGCCTCCGTAGCCTATTTAGTTGGTAGTGACCCTGCCTACGAAGCTGGAGGTACCGGGTTCGAATCCCGGCGAGGGCATTATTTGTGTATTTATTTATCACAAATTTGTTCCTTGGTCATGGCTGTCTATGTATTTAAGTATCTATATGTATCTATCTATTATATATATCGTCGCCTGGTACCCACATTACAAGCCTTAATTGAGCTTACCGTGGGACTAGGTCGATTTGTGTGAGGTGTCCATGGAAAGATATTTATTCATTTATTTTATTTACCTCCTAAATGTGTTTATACGAATAGGTACCTACTCGTAACAGGAAAAGCCAATCCCAACTAGCAAAACAGTCATATAACATCGAGCTTACTCAGCTAATAAGTCGTATAAAAGTCATATGAACGCGAATTACACAGTACCTATCGTATAAAGCCAGCTTATACAGCAATATGTCGTATAAAAGTCATATAAACGCAAATTACACAGCACCTGTCGTATAAAGCTAACTTATACAGCAATAGCATAATAGTCGTATAAGATGTCATATACACGTTTATACGACTTTCTTATATGACTTAAGAGTCATATAAGAAGTTGCTGAAAAAGACACATTTATAAAACGCTTATATGACTTTTTTGCCGAGTAGCAAAAACTTATATGGCTGACTTATAACTTGTGAGAAAAAGTCGAGTAAACGTAACGCAGTTGCTATTATATGACTATTGTGAATGAAGTCATATAACAGCTAATTATATATCTTGTTTTATAAAAGTGTTTTATTCAGCATCTCGACATCTTTTATGACTAAAGAGTCATATAAGATTAATGCTGAGTAACCTGCTTTTACATGACGCTTACTTGATTATTTGTCGAATAATTACATCTTATATGACCTATGCTAGAGTAAATGGAAAAATAATTGGTATTATAGAACTTTTTGGTTTCAGCTGTTACTTTTATATGATTAACGTATATACCTGTAGGTGTCATGGCGCTTAAACCACTAAATTTGCTATATAAGAACTAATACAAAGCAGTTATATGATATGTTAATCGTATACATGTCATATAGTAGTTTCCTTCGTAATAATTAAAAATATTTATTGAATTTATATTGTAATAACTAATAATTAAAGTGGCGCGTTCATTATTTACTACTAAATATAGTATACTTTATCAGTAAAGTGGTATTCGCAATACATTTTCACCATTAGGTAGAATTTATAATGTCAATTATAACATGGTCATATATTACTTAGATAGCTCTGTCAAAACATACTCAACGGCATGAAGTGATTTAATTTTGTTTACACCAGCTAGCACTAACAAAATTAAATGCACGAGCAAGTTGTCAATCCGTCTTCTGTTTAGTTTCGCTGGACACTTTTATTCCACAAATTTGGCGTATAAGTAGCAATTATATGATCAATAAATAACTAACTCAACGGTTATATGGCTCTTATATGATTAAAAGTCATATAAAAGCTATATAAGTCGCTATTATACAGCTAGTTAGCCATAAAGTGGTCACGGCGATGATTATTATATGACTAATAAGTGGTGGCAGTTTCAGTTAAATGGCTTTTATGTGGCTAAAAAGCTGAGTAATATGGGCCCAAATCGCGTTATATAAACGTAATTATTACGTTTTTATGACCAATTTCATAAGCTAAAAGCCTGAATATGTTACGTTTCCGCGACGATTATATGACGAAATTTTGCTAGTTGGGTATGTCTCGCCTGCATTCTCTCAGCTTTACATCCCTCGCTTTCTCTTTCTTTAGTAGGTACCTATTTATAACTCCTGTAATCTGTAAGATTAAGAAGAACAGATTTTATAGTTCTTCAGCTCACACTACTGCGTCGCGCTAAGCATGAATCTGCTACTTATAATCCTACGTAAAGTCCGAATTTGTGCCGTGTGGTGACGGCAGTAAGAATATATTTGTCACCACCCCAACTCCTCCTGCGGGTGTCGTAAGAGTCGACTAAGGTATTGAAGTGTCACTGACCACTATTCGATAAAAGATTGATGATGGGCAGCAGCGTCATCATAGTGGACACATTACTGCGATCGCCAATCCGCTTGCCCAGCGTGATTATGGGCATTTACCTCCGAATGCGTTTATACGCATAGTTAATAGGAGAGGCCTACGTCCAGCTGTGGACTATCATAGGCTGATGCAGGGATCGGAAACCGTTATTATTTTCAAACCGTTACCATACGTCAACCCCAAACCATAATCATAAAGTTTTTGTTCTCATTAACCGATACTTCTTAATGTTCTTTGACGGAACGCTTAATGGCCGATTCTGTTCTCAACGAACGGAATAATAACGGTTTTCCTAATTCTGTTGTAAGAGATGAACTGTCATGTCATGTTCTTCTTATAAAGTTTCCGTTACGGTTAATGTTCTTTCAAACGTTTTTGGCCGCGAACGCTACGTTTAGTGTTCTTGGGAACGGAATAATAGTGGTTTTCCTGTCAAAATTGATTTGAACAAATAGACAATCACATGTGGTGCCTATTCTCCGATTAATCGAGATTGAATGTCGTATGGTTTGTATAAGGAAAACGTATTGAAATGAGGTTTCGTGTCGTTTACTATTTTAATATTTATGGATACTGGAATAGAGACCCACTAGAAATTTAAAATCTGTTCCAAATTTAAACGCATAACCGAACGTAGTTAAGGAAAAAGGACGCAATACACTACAATCTGCCAATTTGTTTTAAATCCTATGTCAAAAGGAAAAGCCATCAATTTAAGTGACAAAGTGGCACCTTTTCGTTCACCTTTTCACCGCCACGTCAAAAAATAAAAGCGAGCAACACACGCCAAGCAACAAATTGCATGTAAACAACTAACTCAACAAAGTAAGTATTAGCTTCGTAGTGTTAAACGAACATATATTTTATCAGTTATATCAATTCATTGGCGGCGAAAAAATGTCCTTACCTACTGTTATCAGGAGGTAATGTTATGATTACAGTCACGTTAATTCCTATAGCAAGGCTAGCATATCTTGTGTTTAACATCAACTTGCCGCCACACTTCTCTTTTTAATCTATACAATTGAAAAAAGACGCGTAGCTGCGAGTTGCTTGTTAATTCAGAGTTTGCAATCTGTCACCAACCTCTTTTGAGAAACTGAACTTGCTTTTCAAAAAAGGTCGATAGATCTGAGTCCGTAGCTATGTTAGCTAACGTGCCGTTTTATTCTCTTTGGTGCCAATCGCTACGCTACGCTGAGCAGGTAGTGTATCGTAGTTTTCTCTCTGTCACTCTTTCTTATTGGTGTGACGAAGACAGTTGAGTTTCGTTCGCGACTGAATATTAGCGATTGGCATATTGGCTACACAACCTGTTCATATAATCATTTCATCGCCAACACCGTTAACTAATGTGTCTTGATGTTTTATGAATAAGGCAATTGGACTGGATGCGTCTAAGAGTTACGAATAAATGCAAAGTCATTTGCAGACACCAATAAACTAACATGTTTTACCACAAAAATCAACTATATTCCAAATAGCTGACTGGTGAGTCGTGAGACTGGTGACTTGCTTCAACCTTTTCAACGCCACGTAAAACTATAAAAGCTAAATTTGAACTTTACGCACGTGCATAGTTACATATTATTTTGTGGATGGTGACTTACAAATAGTCTTTGGCGTTGAAACTCTCTTGTTAATCAGTACCTACCAATATATCAGTCATTGTCCAATCTAATTGAAACCTTGTGGACGGCGATAACGGTTATGTTGGTAACACTGTTTCAACGCCAAAGACCGATATACAAGTCACAGATCAATAGAGACCTAGTCGCACTTGCTTATAGTTTTTGACAAATTCCTTTGTGACACTTTGGTGGCGTGGATGGAGTGACAGCTGCTGTTTTTGCCGTGGCATTGAAAAGGTTAGTGTTATGATGAGGTAAAAATTGTATTGACAGCGGTATCGTCATGGTTCGTCTCAGTAAACTTAGCACAGGATCAGTGCGACAATATGTCGCCGCGAGATAGATTATCCATCTCCCTTTTATTCATATTGTTGGTAAAAGATAGAAAATCTATACATGTAGCGATAACATACTGACATAGCAATCATGTGCTAAGCGTACAGTATAGTTCGAGAAATATTAATTGAACGTTTATTTTTACTATAATGTAGGTAGAAAGTTACCAATTTATATTTCACGAACTGTACTCTCAGTCGTCGTATGTCAAGTTCTTAAATTGATGCCGTTCTGATTGTGTCACTAATTTTTTATAGTTAGCATATAGTATAGCAAGATAGTAATTAGAGCAACACACACAAAGAAGATGTTGACGAAGGCTTAAATGAGCAATATGAAATAGACAATACAACAAATTACCAAAGTTGATATAGTTGACCCCAGTTAAAATGACGAATGGGTCATTGTCAGTCCGAAAAACAAAAGTTGTCCACTCGGTGGTCAAAAGTTAACAGCTTTTATAAATGTATGTTACGATTTGATTGCATAGGGCTATAGACCGGGGAATCTAGTCGTACCGTTAATTGTTTTATCCCAAAATTAGTACAGGAATTCCTTAACTTTAGGTATAACGCTTTCTCTCAGATATATATATATATATACATATACATATGTAGTGCTAAAGTACTATGGAGATTTGACATGACTATTCGAAAATAAGCGTTATATTTCGAATCAAAGTTTGGTCAAATCGACTAAGTGAAACACGTACACGGTCCAGAATCGAAATCTTTGATAGAGTTAACTGGGTTGGTGTGTGTACATACTAAAACTAAAAAACCGGCCAAGTGCGAGTCGGACTCGCGCGCAAAGGGTTCCGTACCATTATCAATTTATTATTTAAAAAATACAGTTAAATCAACCTACCTCAAAAACTATAGGAGATAATTGAATCAAACCAAAAATCGTTGATAGAGTTTATTAATGTGCATAACATATATTTTTTTTAGAATTTTATATCGCGTAGTTTAAAAAATAGAGGGGGCGGGACACATTTTTCAGACTTTGAGAGCTGATATCTCGAAAACGATTTGCTTAAATAAAAATGAGATTTATAAACCTTCATATCATTTTCAAAGACCTTTCTATTAATACCCCACACGCTTATATACAACTAATTTTTTTTTTCTATCCCTCAGTTACATGTATGGAGGGCCCCCACCCCAATGGTTTTTTTTACAATTTAGTATCATAATCCTGTAGCGGTTCATACAACACATATTCTTACCAAATTTCGTTACTGTAGCATTTATAGTTTCCGAGTAAATCGGCTGTGACAGACGGACAGACGGACAGACGGACAGACGGACATGACGAATCTATAAGGGTTCCGTTTTTGCCATTTTGGCTACGGAACCCTAAAAAGGAAAAAGACTATATATATTCATATTTATTTATTCGTGGTTAGCTTGGTCTTCCACATTCCAGCGTTTCACCGCTGCCGCTGGAGTCAGCATATGAGTATATGACCGCAGCTGATCTGATGATAACGAGTACTTTTGCGCACTGAGGTTGCAACGCAACAAATACTCATCACTGCTATCTCAAAGGGAAAAGGATTCTTGCTATATCAAAGGGTTCCAGGATGGCTGGCACATACGCGGGTTAGGTCCTCTGGCATGGCATCTTCCACTTTCTTCTATGCTGGTATACCAAGGCATCCATTCAGGTGTCTTCATATAAAAGGGTCCATGGTATCTAAGGCTGTGGAATACGGCACCTCATTAGTTTGATTTGAGCGATTAAAAAAAATTACATTCTTATGGCGGCCTAACTATTTTTAGTATAAAATAGATTATGTGAGAAGCAACACCAAGTATGACTTTTGCGTCTATCTTCATCTAGTTGTTTGCTAGAGCTTCTTGAGTGAGGTTGGTTATTTGGCGGGCAAAATCTTGGCAAAATATAGACATAATTTTTTCAAAACAGGGTGGTATTAAATGAAAAAAAAAACCATGACCTGTAATAAAATGACAACAGTAGATTACATTGATAGTAGTTTTATTGGAAAAAGCTAATCAGAAAATAAGTTATGGCTTTGGGCAATTTTATCCAGTAGGGGAGACCAGGTATAAAAGTAACGCGGGATGAACGTTACAAATTCATTTAAAATTTTACTACGACATCCATCGGAACGTCCTTCAGGGCATTAGATGCCATTTCGATTCCCCCCTAACCTCAGTTACACCCACGGTGCTGTGACGGCAGGTTATGCGTGTAGTGCTATGGTCCCAGAAAAATGCGTCAAAAGTAAGTTTTCAACGATTTTTTCAATCTTAGTTAGATTTTTCATGGTAAGCGCTATAGCTTGCGTTTTGCATGGGTGTTGTAAAGTCACTAATCATTTACAGTTTGAGGGTTGCAAATCAATGTTTTAATGATGCTTTTTACGTTTTTTTGCTACGTGTTTGTGGGATTCTGGAAATTCGATACCCAGGGATGATTGAAACAACTTGTTACTTTCATCCCGATTTCCAAATTGGAGGCTCATTGGTACACCTATGTGCTAGCGTTTATTAAATAACTCATATACTTAGTGCCTTTTTGTTGCAGAATGTCTAATATACACAAAATAACAACAGACAGAAGTCCACCAAAATAGAAATTATAGCTTTAGCTGCCGTTGAGGTGATCCTTTTTTTAAATGCCCTACAGGGACGCAGCAAAGACGTACCAACTGGCTCACATCACTTTATATAGACATGTAAAGTAAAGGAAAGCTTTACTTGAAAGTTCAGCGGCACTATCCAAGGCGGGATTTGTTTCTGGAAACAAATATTCACTGTCGATGAGGAGTAAAACACATTTTTTTTATCATAAATTACGTTAGGTACATTGTATGATTAGCTTAGTAGTATACTCAGAATTAAGGACAATGCAGGAAGCATTTAATTCCTTGGATTACACCTAAGCATTTGTTTATGTGCCATTTAGAATAAGACAGAAAGTTGATTGCTCTCACGTTACTCATACAGGGTGTTTTTTTTTTCGACCGTTCAAATTCTACGTAGTGAATGTGTAGGTTATACTCACCAACTTTTACTATGGGCACAAAGTCGAAATCGCGAAAAAAAATCAGATGTTTCATACAAATTGGCGGCATTACGCCGGCCGATTATAGGTTATATGTATACGATTATAGGTATAAATTAATTTCGTCTCATATAATAATGTTAATTACATTCATTCATTGTTAATGTTTGTCTTTGATATTGTAAGACTGTTCATTACTTAAAAATACTAATTACACATAATTATACTGATTATTTTATAGTTATTTACTTTGTTTCTATTATCCCTATGCACTGTTACAACCAGCCCTGGGGGTAGGGATAATTGCAACAAATTCCATCCTTCACTGTGAGCCATTTTTCTGTAAAACTATTCGATGTATGAAGTTTATTTTGGTACCAAAAGATACATGAAATATGTGTCTATTGCATATAAAGATGCAAAGTTTGACAACTGGTACCAAAAAATATAAGAAATCAAAAACTGAAAATTGTTACGTTCATACCTGGTCTCCCCTACTTTAGCAAACGGACATTGAAAACATTGCCCATCATGAAAAATAGCCTACAGTTGTCACTTTCAAGTTTTACCACTTTATGAAAATAGCGGAGAGTAATGTTTTTTTCAGTAAATTACGTTTTTATAACTCCGTTATTTTATTTTACGTGTACAAAATGTTCGGAACCAATAACTTTAGGTACTCTCAGTTTATTCAGTATTGTCAGTTTCGTTGTCTGCTGCTTCGTTAGTGGGCTGATATTTATATCAATATAATATTTTCTTGATTCCCATTCAAAAAATGGTTTTATTATTATTGCATTAAAACAAATAATACATTTTGGACTGTTTTACTTCACTAGTATATTAATACTTTGAACAAAAGTTAAACGTCTTTAGTTAAGATATCTACTTAAAAGTGACAACCCAAGCATTTGCGAATTGCGTTAGTGGACCTTGTATGAAAAAGAGCGAAAACGGGTAGGTAACATTGCCCAACCAATTTACTCAAAATTGTTTATACTTATCCCTGAGTTATAAACATGAAATGGTAGAATTGCCCAAAAACCTTCTGTGATCGTAGTATTATTGTCATACGAGCTATTTTTAAGCACTAAATTGAGGTGGGCAATGTTGGTCAAGAACGAGATTACTTTGCTCGCCTTCTATAGGTGCATTCAGACCAAAAGAACATTCGCTATTCTAACCTCCCACTCTACGAAATTCGATCGTTACACAAAACGTGATTGGTTGATTTCGTAGAGCGGGGGATAGAACAGCGAATGCTCTTTTGGTTTGCACGCACCTTAACACGATGAACGCCACGCCAAAAATGTAGTCTTTCCATTGGAGCCACAGGGGTCACCGGTGAGCCGTCGCGAGCCTTCATTTCAAACCTGTTTTACAGGCCACCGTTCACTTATTCCATCCGAAAACGTATGCAGGGTGAGCCGTGTGGCCCTAGAGAAGATACAAATTGCCTTGGTTCTTTTGTACTGTAAAGGACTTATGATTTTTTCGTCATTTTGTGAACTTAGTTAAGGTTGGCTTACTCGTCATTAGGGTGGTCCAAAAAATCATTTATTTTATTTTCCTATGGGGCACCCCCTTATTTTGTTACATCTGTTAAGTTGATAAATTATACCAAGTTTCATAATTTTATTTAAACTATAAAGTGGTGCTCAACGCCTTTGATTGTTTTTTATATTGTATGGAATGTGAAAAAATGAAATTACTGTTTCTTAACTTTTTATTTTAGTTATTGCTTCTAGACTGTTTAAACATGTTATTTTTAAGTAAAATAGTAGAAGTTAATTTTTCTTTCTATTTTTTAAGCTTCTTTGAATCTTCGCCAAAAAGTCAACCGAATCAATAATTTATTAAAAATAAAAATAAAATGTATTTTTTACCTACTTGACTTTTAAATCCCGTTTTGAACAGTATTAAAGCAATTACTGACGTAAAAAATATAAATATAATTTATTTATTTATTTTGGAATTCATAAAATATTATATTTTTCAAAGGCATTGAGCACCGCTTTGGAGTTGAGATAAAATTACGAAACTTGGTATATTTTATCAACGTAATAGCTGATACAAAATAAGAGGGTGCCCCATTAAAAAAAATATATTTATTTTTTTTCCATACAAACGTGGACCACCCTACTCGTCATAGGTAAAATATAGTTGAAGACTTGCAAATAAAGATTTTAAATATTGAGTTTGGTAAAAAAATAAAGTAAATTAGTTTTTAATGCTTATAATTATTTTTTATTTACCTAATTTTAAGCATATAATACAACTTTTAGTTAAGTTTAAAAATAGGTAACGTCGTCGACTTACTCGCTATCAAGATGACACTAAAGTTTAAAAAAGCTTGTATTCTTGAGCTTTTCATAAAACAATTTATCACAATTCATTATAATTATAATTCTTATCAAAAGTAACAAAAGTACAAAATCATAATTAGTGAGTTCTGTCATGGTTTTGCTCCGGAATTGTTTAGAAGGAAGCTACTTTTTATATCGAGGGGGGGGGCATTATTTCCAGATCGACGGAGTTGCTATGGGTAGCCCTGTGGCACTGGTTTTAGTAAATATCTAGATGGAGCATTTTGAGGCCAGCATAGATCTGCAACCATGGGCAGTGAAATTATGGAAGCGGTATGTCGATGATGTCTTCTGCGTTATGAGAGGTGGCAAGCATGAAGTTGAGCAATTACTCTAGTATCTCAATTCCATTCATACTAAAGTCAAATTCACATATGAATTGGAATCGGAGCATAGTTTGCCTTTTCTGGACGTGAAGGTGATGATAGGTCGAGATGATGGTTCTTTGGCGCACACTGTTTATAAGTAGGAAGCCCACACACACTGACAGGTATTTGAACGCTCTGTCTCACCACCACCCCGGCAGCTTCAGTCTGTGGTTAATTCTCTAAAGAACAGAGCACATGACCTTTGTGGCCCTGAATTTCTGGAAATTGAGTTATCGCACGTTCATGAGGTTCTGAAGAGAAATGGCTACATAATGAACAGACGGCAACCCAGACAAATACCGAGGAAGAAACATTCAGATGTTGCAAGGCGACCAGCATTTTTGCCTTATGTCAGGGCTGTAACGGACAAAGTAGGTACGCTTTTGAATAAGTATTCCATACCAACCGTTTATATGCCGTTATCAAAGGTGGCATCTAAGGTATCTAAGGTCGCCTAAGGATGTTTTACCTTATCACACACCGGGCGTTTATATAAGATCGATTGTAGCTGTGGTAGTTCCTATATTGGGGAAACTAAACGCACCATAGCGGAAAGGGTCAAGGAACATATCACGGCTGTTAAAAAGCGTCAAACGAATAGGTCTGCTGTGGCCGAGCATTTGTTGGAGTCTGGATAAAAAAATCTTTACTTTTTTATAAGATACTTTTTAAATACTAAGTTTTAAAACTTCGCGATCATTTAGCTCGTAGTTGGCAAACAAGTACGTAAATTCAAGTGTTATTAAAAGGACTACTTCAGTTGGCAAAAAAAATACACGTGATATTGGCTAGGGGGGGGGGGGGGGGGTCCTGAAAATATCACCAAATATCACCATGGGGGCTGGGGGGTTTAAAACATACCAAAATCGTATGACGTGATTAATGGACAAGCCCTACCTAATATGTATACCTACAACTAATTGCAAATGGTCACTGATCTAAGCAATATGGGCGGACAGACAGACGGACTACCGCACGAAACGATAGATGAAGAGTGATAGAGCGCTGACACACTCTAGCACCATGCTTAGAGGAGTATGCTGACGGATAGACAGACGGACTAACGGACAGATAGACGGACAGACGGACATGGCGAAACTATAAGGGTTTTTTATTTTTTTATTTGAACTACGCCCGATCATAACAATTTTTTTTTAACGAAAAAAGTGTTAACGCTTTCACAGCCAGTAACAAAAAAGCTCGTTTAAATTTGAATTCTAAAATGTTATTAACAGAGTTCTTAATCACAATTGCGGAAATAACGCATAATTTATTTTTATTTTTTGTTACTGGACATTGTTTTTTTTTTTGTGTTTGTTAAGAATTATTTCTATTTCTAGACGGATCCAAGAATAGATGGATGGAAAGAAGGACTAACCAACAGATAGATAGACAGTCAGACGGACGGACGAACAGACAGACAGACTGACATGACGAAATTGTAAGGGTTCCTAATTTACTACGGAACCATAATAAGTACTTACACCCAGAATAATTGAAAAGGCAACAATTTTAAATAATATCCGGTCGTAATATGTTTCTTTGCAGAAATAAACAGGCAGACAGACGGACGGACAGACAGACAGACAGACCGACAGACAAAAAGACAGACAACGGATAGACAGATGAACAGACAGACAGACAGACATACAGACAGACAGACGGACATGGCGAAAATGTAAGGGTTCCTAATTTACTACAGAACCGTAAAAAGTACTTACAGCCAGAATAATTGAAAAGGCAACAATTTTAAATAATATCCGGTCGTAATATGTTTCTTTGCAGAAATAAACAGGCAGACAGACGGACGGACAGACAGACAGACAGACCGACAGACAAAAAGACAGACAACGGATAGAAAGATTAACAGACAGACAGACAGACATACAGACAGACAGACGGACATGGCGAAAGTGTAAGGGTTCCTAATTTACTACAGAACCGTAAAAAGTACTTACAGCCAGAATAATTGAAAAGGCAACAATTTTAAATAATATCCGGTTGAAATATGTTTCTTTGCAGAAATAAACGATTTAACAGACGGACGGACAGACATACAGACCGACAGACAAACAGACATACAAACACACAGACAGACAGACAGACAGATAGACAAACAGACGGATGGACAGATGAACAGACAGACAGACATACAGACAGACAGATAGACAGACACACAGACAGATAGACAGAAAGATCGACGGATGAACAGACAAACAGACAGACAGACGGAAAGATCGACAGATGAACAGACAGACAGACGGACAGACCGTCAGACAGACAGGTAGACAGACGGGCGGAAAGATCGACAGATGAACAGACAGACAGACGGACAGACCGTCAAACAGACAGACAGACAAACAGACAGACAGACAGACAGAGGGATGAACAGATGAACAGACAGACATACATACAGACAGACAGACAGACATTTCAAGTAATATCCGGTCGAAATATGTTTCTTTGCAGAAATAAACGAGCAGACAGACGGACGCACAGACAGACAGACTGACAGACAAACAGACAGACAACGGATGGACAGAACGGAAAGATCGACAGATGAACAGACAGACAGACATACAGACAGACAAACGGACATGGCGAAAATGTAAGGGTACCTAATTTACTACAGAACCCTAAAAATATCTTACAGCCAGAATAATTGAAAAGGCAACCATTTCAAGTAATAACCGGTCGATATATGTTTCTTTGCGGAAACAAGCGGACGGACAGACGGACGTACAGATAGTCAGTCCGTTCAGATAGACAGACACACAGACAGAGAGACAAACAGACAGACAGAAAGATCGGCAGATGAACAGACAGACAGACGGACAGACCGCCAGACAGATAGACTTACAAACAGACAGACAGACAGACATACAGACAGACAGACAGACAGAGGGATGAATGCAAAATGCAAGGGTTCCTAATTTACTACAGAATCCTAAAAAGTACTTACACCCAGAATAATTGAGAAAGCAATAATTTGGAGGAAACAAACGGACGGACAGACAGACATACAGACAGACAGACAAACAGACTGACAGACAGACAAACATACAGACAGACATACAGACAGACAGGTGGATGCACATGGCGAATCTGTGACGGTTTCTAATTTACTACAGAACCCTAAGAAATATACCCAGAATAATTGTAAAAGCAATAATTTCGAATACTATCTGGTCGAAACACGTTTCTTTGCGGAAACAAATGACCGTATAGACGGACGGACAAACAATCAGACAGACAGAGAAACAAACAGACATACAGACAGACGGATGGACAGATAAACAGAAAATATACTTTCATTCGCCAAAGAAATGTTCGTTTAAATTTGAACTTTACTACGATGTCAATAGAGTTCAAGATCACAACTGCGGAAGTAACGAGCTAAGCCGAGTTTAGACCTGGGTCGCGTTTTATAAAGTTTCATTTTACAATTTCGCTGTTTGCCTCTCTAACGCACGCACATAATATATTGGCTAGAAAGAGAGACAAACGGCAAATTGTAAATTGTAACTTTATAAAACGCGACCCTGCAAGTTTTGAAAAAAAGAGTTGTAGATATTTGCCACTAATTCCTACCAATATTTGCCGTGTGGTGATGGCAGTAAGAATATATTTTGTCACCACCCCAACTCCTCCTGTGGGTGTCGTAAGAGTCGACTAAGGGATTGAAGTGTCACTGACTATTATTTGATTGATGATGGGCAGCAGAGTCATCATAGTGGACATACTACTGCGATCGCCAATCCGCTTGCCCAGCGTGGCGATTATGGGTATTTGCCTCCTAATGCGCCTATACGCATAGTAAATAGGAGAGGCCTACGTCCAGCAGTGGACTATCATAGGCTGATGATGATGATGATTTGCGTCTAAAAACTTGCGGCAATAACTTGCAAGTGTAAACTCAGCTTTGTGTCTTTTCAAAAGGGCTTATTTCTACTCTGGCAATAAGGATTATTTTTTCTATATTTCCATAAGAGAAATTATCTCTATTGACAAAGTGGAAATAAGCCCTTTTGAGAAGACATTCCACAGTTACGATATAATGAATTCATAACAAAACAACATACGTAATTATGGGACAAAGTCATTTTGCGTCCGGCGGAATGTAGCCAGCAACGCATATTGCTAGTTGTGCTAAGCTCACCTGACGCCAATAGAACGCGACTCCAAGCATCGGGGTTCCATTAAGGGAAATAATAGGAACTGCAACTGTCTTCTTGAGCAATTCACGTATCGTACCTATCACTATGTTGACTATTCAGACGAGTGGTATGCACCCATAACTGCGTAGGTACTATTAGGAGTATGAATGCAATAAGTGCAGGTTATAGTAAGTATATATATTTATTTACCAAGGAGCCGAGCCGATATTACAAGACAGGTGCCGGTAGTAGACCAACATCGGGCGTCTTACTCCTCCGTCTTACCTCCTTCTCATTAAACTCTAAAATTAACATAGAAAGAAATATCTACTAATCAAAAAGTTCACAAACTTACCATTATAAACATAATTATTTATGTATATCATTAGACGTCAGCTTAACTTAATACTCAAAACTTAATTTTAATGATAATTAAATATAAACATTATGTCGGAAAAAACATTGACATCTCAGTCAACAACTCGTTGTCAGGTAACCAATTTCCAGGCAAGTTCCCGTCGACGGCGCTAGGAGGTGCCAGAATTGCTAGCACATATTGCATCCTTTCACTTAATTCAATTTGAACCTTTTTCATCACGCGGCTAATACCACACGTCAAACCTAAATGGCTAGTCAAATGAAATAAAAATACGAACTATATTCGCGTGGAAAAGAGAGAGCGAGTGGCGGCATGTTTACGTCATCGCGAACAGTTTAATAATGGTTCACGGAACTTTATTTTTCGTTCATCTCTAGTAACGGTAACGGTAAGTTTTGTTCTTTCATATAAATCATATAATGTTCTTGTCAAAACCGTTATGTCAAAGAACGGAATTTTTCCGTTCATCTTGAATATTGTGAACCAGAAATATTGTGTTCATCTACAAAACCTTTATCGTAGTTAACCGTTACTAATACGAACGGAATTAATAACGGTTAAAGAACAATATCAAATGGTTAATCGAGAACGGTTCCGATCCCTGGGCTGATGAAGATGAAATACCGATTTGTATTAGCTCACGGACTCTGAGTTTCTCGGTGATTGATTGTTTTCAGTTGTCTTTCCGTATAAGATATCAACATTTCTTATCAAATACAGAAAGTGATGATTATATCACACTATAACATCTCCGTCGCTGATCCAGATAGTGTTGACATATTGGTGATTTGTTGTGTTTCTGTGTAAATCGGTTTACGGTGTCAACTTATGTAGGCAATGTGCTGAAACTTGTGACTTAAAAGTGCGTGCATTGTCAATTTAAACTGAGGTACCTATGTGTCCTTTAGGATATATTTTTACGAAGAAGTAGGTACCTACTATAACGGTCGATTCGTCGATTGATTAGGGGAGATTCTAACTATGATCTGAGGTAAGTTTTTGAAGCATACATTTTGTAATAGGTAGATAACTAAGTAGGTACACAATAGAAAGTGATAATACCCTGCGATGAAACAAAAAATAATCATCATCGAATTTGGAATGTACGGGGAAACCATGAATATACGTATTTTTTTGTTTAAATATTACCGTTAGGGATGATATTGGTGATTGATTATCCTGCTTTTTGCATAAGTTCGCCATTTTCAGCTTTTAGGAGTATTGAACTAATGTCGGACCGATAGACAGACGAACGTACAGGGTGAAATTATGACGTTTTTGTCATTTTGTACGTTCTGCGTTCTGGCACAATATTCTAGTAACAATAAAGGTGGGAACTAAAATACAAATAATTCTAAACATTTTGTAGGATCGCATTGTCTCCTCTCCTCTATTGCTTTGAAATAAAGTTCAACCTGCTCATACAACAAACCCCAACAAGAAATAGGTTTATTATAATGCCGATATTGGAAGGGCTTTATTATAACGTTTACAAATGCGTACCTAAAGGTCGATGTACAGGTCTGTAAGCGTGGAACAATAATAGAGACATTATTTATGAAATGTTGGCTGTAAGAGAGTTTTTACATTGTCCGATCCCCACTCGGATTGTAGGATATTGTGTGTGTGTAGGTGTATGTGTAAAATTCGGTAGGGCCGCTGAGTCCATAGCAATCTAGGGCATAGCTCAACACGAAGTCAACTATTGCAAATTTCACCACATTGACAAGTGCTACAATTGTAAATTTACTGTTTCTCTAATCTGGCGTCTATAGGCAACAGTTACCGCTTACCATCGGAAGGGCCGTGCGTTTGTTTACCACCAACATAAAATATAGTGCAGGAACTCTAATAAATCAGCAGTAAATAACAAAATTTTTGAGAAGCAAAATTACAATTGTCACAAAAACATCTCATGGACCGTCGGATAGTAAACGGTAGCCGTAACCTACGGAGGTTTGTGACGTCAGTAACAGTGACATTTCACATTTGTCTTGACTCTTGTAATTATGGTGAAATAAATGTCACCTAAAATGTTCAGATAATTAGTTCAAATTTTAGATATTATTTATTTATATCATGTATGCTTAATAGAGAAACTCATTTCCAAACAAGAATCCCTAGGGGGCTTTCCTTCCGTGACTCAAACCCTCATATTAAGTATACTTGACAGTTTTAAAAAACTGAACGTAAAAAAATCATAATAATCATTAATCACTACACAAAACTAGTAATGTAAAAGTTGCAGAACATTCTCAAAATTCCGAGAATTTTCAAGAGAATTTAAGAATAAGTTCTCATTGAGAATGTTTCCATGAGAACTTATAAAACAAGTTATGTAGAATATTGTATTTCACAATTGAGTAAACGAGGTATAAAATATACATTATATTCAACGGTTTTGGCATGATAAGATTGCTTGTAAAATTTCAATTGCCAAGAACATTATCTATAGAAGTTTGGCAACTTACGAAACTTCTCCTCGGTACATTGCTACACAGAACTCACTATTAAACAACAATTAAGAGTGCTATTAGTCCGAAAGCGGCAATGTGTGACGTAATCTTATATGCCCCATATACTTAAGTGATATGTGGGTGCGGTACGTCATACACGTCAATATAGCAACCCTCTTATCGGACAAGGTCGCCCTTAATAGCATTCAACCACGACTTCTATCCCTTTAGACCATAGCTTCCCAAACTTTTGTGTGCCTCCTTAAGGGCGATAATTTTGTTTAATTCCCTACCTCGTCTTTAGTAAAAAATCCAAACCGTTCAAATCAATGTGACTGATAAAAAACATTACATTAAAACAAACACATTAAATAATGTAACTTTACGGTAGTCATTGTCAAATTTAGGTTATCATCTTTTCAGTGGACATACCTAAAGTTAAGGCGTTCCTGTACTAATTTTAGGATAAAATAATCACCGGCACAACTAGGTTCCCCGGTCTGCAACTCTACCGACGTAATAAAATCGTAACATAGATTTATACACTCTCTTAACTTTTGACCACCGAGCAGGGATCGAATAACATATTTTTCTCCATACAAAATAACGGTTCGAATTCCGTTCTTTTTCGTTCTTCGGTATATTTTTTTTGTTAATGGAGTAATTCAAAACTACCATGTTAATAATTACAGAAAATGTTGAAAACTACATGTAAGGTGTAAAATATTTAGCTATTTCGAGGTTTTTCTAAAAAATCGGTTCCGATCCCTGCCACCGAGTACATAACCATAACTTTTGTTTTTCGGACTGACAATAACGACCGATTTTAGAATTGCAATGTAATTCTTAATTTGTTTTATTAAGATTCGTTATATTTTGTGCAACTTTAGCAACCCCCTTTTTATTTCTTCCTCGGGGCTTGTCTTCCCTTAAGGCCTTTACCGGCCCCTGGGGGGCGGCAGGGGCTAGGTTTGGGAATCACTGCTTCAAACCTTGTGTCGCAGCCACAACATGTGATTTTACCCTTTACGGGTGAGGATTTCAACCTTATTTCGTTGGCGTTAGGGTTTTAAATGTGACAAGCTTGTGTGGAGATTTTGACGTATTGGTAAATGTTTTCCTTAGTTGTTCAAAAAATGTAGCGTTCAGGTTTAACTCATACGACGTTTTTTAAACCCTGATTTGCCTTGTTCCTTTCGATCATTTCAATATCATGCGCTCCTATAAAGGTGCATTTAGACCACAGAGCACGGACCTCTTTAGTGTGTAACCTTAGAGATAGAGGCGGCCTTGGCTGTCATTTTCATAGAAATCGACCGTGTCAGGTAATTTTGACATGTTAATGTAAATAGTGTTGTGGTATAGCTCGATATTTTTATCGATAGATTAAAACCAACAGTTATTTGACTAAAAATGTTACTTGAAAAAAGCTATTCAAACATTCTCATTTTTAAAACCTCACGACCGAATCTTAAAACCGCCTGTTGTTTAACCTCTGTCTAGTTATATATGTTACCTTTGCATTGGTTTGTTTGTTCAAGGTGTGCAAACTATATCTACTTATATTACGTTATAAAACGCAAAAAGAAAATTGTAACTATAAATGAGAACTAAAATTAAACGATCAACTGTAAGGAGTTTAGATGGTTAGGTAATTTAGGTATTATATATGAGGACAGATTAACTAGATGTATAAATGTATAAAGATATTTTTAAATTCGTAAATTGTACCGTTTTACGTTTTCTTGAAAGATTATCAGATGGGTTACTTGGGACAAGAAACACCTGGAAATTACATACTTAAATTAATATGTATTAACAGATAACATCAGAAATCCTTTAAAAGGTACTTTACTTTTAAAACATAATAAAATTATTTAGCAAAGCTAACTTACCTTGTCAAACGCAGGATGGAGTTTTAAAGTTGGACAGGCATTGGATAACAATATAGATCTCGGATTTATTTTTACAAAACAGTCATTTTGGAAGTGGTCCGAACAAATTGTGTCGTGTTTTTGCGGAAACCAGTTCAACTTTCCAGTCGCCGTTATCCAGCGTTCTCTGACACATGGTTCTATAGGAAATCTAAAAATTAAGTCAGAATTTTTTAAACTATATGTTTTTGTATAGTTGCTTCATTGTCTGCACTCTAGATAAATATTATATTATTGCTAAATATAAATAAATAAATAAATGTTTGGGGGACAGTCTCATACAAATCAACCTAGCCCCGAACTAAGCAAAGCTTGTACTATGGGTGCTAGGCGACGATATATATATGTACTTAAATAGAGAAATACACATAATTTTACTTACTTATACATAGGAAACGTCCGTAACTCGGGAACAAATTTTGAATTTCTACTAACACCGTTTAGTTGTAAGAGTTTACATAGACTATCGATAACAAATTCAGCGTCGTGTCTCTTCACTATGTCTCTCGCCCATACTAATTTTATATTGAATTTAATATAACTTTTTTTACTTACCTGTGATAGGAAACGTTTGAATTTTGTTTATTAACGTACGTAGACTGGTTCCTGCACCAGATTACAGAGCAATGTGGCATTCTTGGTATATTTTCATAGTTTATATACCCATGACGTCCCGAGAGGTACTGACAGCACATATGCGTAAAACGCATATGCGCGGCACGGGTTTTGTCTGTCACGCCGTCTCTCTATAGGCGCCTTAAGAGTTCCAACCTCCTTGATTTAGACCAAACGAGCATTCGCTCATTCTATCCCCTACTCTACGAAATTCGTTCGTTACACAAAACGTGATTCGTCGAAATTCGTTGACTTCGTAGAGTGGGGGACAATGCTCGTTTGGTCTAAAGGCACCTTTATATTGTTTCTTTTAATACATAATGGTCCTCTTTTCACGCACTAGTGCGAGAAGTGGCCCATTTCTGGTTGAGACTTCGGAGGGCTATCTGTACTGTAAAACGTCATACGATACAAGTGCGAACAGAAATTCGAACTTCATTTTTTCTCGCTGTCAATAAATGTCAATAAACCGGCCAAGAGCATGTCGCGCCATGCTCAGTGTAGGGTTCCGTAGTTATTCAAAAACGGCTGGGCCGATTATGTTCGAAATAGTTTTATTTTAAAGTATTCTGTAAGCCCACTATTAATTTTTTTTTTTCATATTTTTTGGACCTACGGATCAAAAGTTAGAGGGGGGGGGGGACACTAATTTTTTTTCTTCTGGAGCGATTATCTTCGAAAATATGGACTTTAGAAAAAAACTTTCCATTAAAACCTATATTCTTTTTAAGAAACCTATACAATGATACCCCACAGTATAGGATTACAACAAATAAAAAAAATCATCCCCACTTCACCAGTTGGGGAGGTACCCGAAAAAAATATTTTTTTTTATTCTACTTCTTTGTTGACATGATTAATATGTGATTAGTATATCTGTACCAAATTTCAGATTTCTAGTATTAACGGCCACTGGGCTATCCTGCGAACAGACGGACGGACGGACAGACGGACAGACAGAAATGGCGAAATTATAAGGGTTCCGTTTTTGCCATTTTGGCTACGGAAACCTAATAAAAATGGATTGTTTGTAAGTGGCGTATCTTAGTATTGTATAATCGTGTCATCTTCGAAGTATAACATCGGTAAACAATCTTCAAGATAAATTCTTGAGATAAAGTAATTGTAATAAAAGCGATTTATTTGAGTTCCAAGTAAGATAGACTTAAGAATAACCCACTGGTAATTTAAGTGGAAAAATAGTTTTGCCATTCACTAGCAGGCTGGCTATTTAATTTTTTTATTTGTGTATCAATCAGTGTATTTTTAATTAAGTAGGTAGAGTTAAAAACCATACGTCTACTTACATAGAATCACGAGCTCTTTCGTAACTAATAAAGGTACTTAGTGAGAATAATGACAGAACACATATTAGGTAAGTAGAAATAAAATATTGAATACTTTATTCACGAAGAATGTATGGTACATAGGATGGCACAAAATAATTACATAAACAAAATAAACCTTATAAATAACACTAAATTAAAACTAACAAATTCAAACTAAATAAACCTAAAATACATCTAAAAAATGGGGCTACCTTGGCATGGTGCCGAGAATGCTGGCAGCATTTCCCCGCTTAATGGCAATACTAATCCTTTGCGCAAGGAAGCTGCCAGCTCTTCGGTCACCGGTGTTGTCGACCAGCTTTTTGGCGAGTTCTTTGTGAAGCTGGATAGCATTGGGACCCCACGGGCCCCACTAGGGTCTCAACCCCGAATGACATGAAAATGTATTCGGGACCAAGACCCCTGTACTTATGCGTTTTTAGCTTTTCGGCCGCTTTAGCCGCCGCACCTGCCTGAATACTGGTCCCGGAGAGGTGGGAAGAGGCCAGCGTATCTACGCAAGTAGCATCCCACACTAATACCCTCCCCAATATTGAATAAGAAAAATTCAATCATCATCAGCCTATAATAGTCCACTGCTGGACGTAGGCCTCTCCTATTAACTATGCGTATAAACGCATTAGGAGGTAAATGCCCATAATCGCCACGCTGGGCAAGCGGATTGGCGATCGCAGTAATGTGTCCCATATTATGACGCTGCTGCCCATCATCAATATTTTATCAATCAGGTCAGTGACTCTTACGACACCCGCAGGAGGAGTTGGGGTGGTGATAAATGTATTCTTACTGCCGTCACCACACGGCCAAGAAAAATTCAATATCAGTTTCAAAAACCTTTCATAGATAACACACACGTATGGTTTAACGGCTAAACGGTCAGGTAATGTGATCAATCCACAAGAGTTATGTTTTTAGGATTTCTGCTATTAATCTACGAAACCCTCAAAAAATCCGGGTACCTATAATTTTATAGCCGCCACGCAAAGTGATATTTTGTAAACTTTCCGAAGGACTATTTCTGGTGGTAATTAACAGCGTGTTGAGAGGAAATGAGGTGGAAAGTAAACATTTATTGAACTGTTTTAGGTTTACGAGATCGGAGTTGCGCATGTGTAAGTACACAAAGATATGCCCTCATCGGGATTAAAACCCGGGACCTCCAGCTTCGCAGGCAATGTCACCTCCGACAGTTCAGACTGAGCTAGGAATGCCGTCAAACGTACACGTATTTAGATGTAAAGTAAAAAAACGGCTAGATAAATAGTCAAAAGTGTAAGAAAAAGTCCGAGTGGTGCACGAAGGGTTCCGTAACAGTATCAATTTATCATATAAAAACACGATTGTTCTATGGGAGCCCCTTTAAAAATACTATATTTTTCATCACACTTGTTGTCTAAGCGCGCCATTGCTTGCGCGCGTAGCGGGAGTAATAGAAAAGTGAAATTCCCTAGGGAGTAATAGAAATGTCAGTACGTCATTTAATCATGTTATGTCTTGAAACTAATTTTTTTGTCGGCAAGTGTGATGAAAAACATTGTATGCATCACGGTCGGTAAGCGGAATACTAACTCGAGTCATAAAAGCCCTCCGCCTGACGGCGTCGGGCTTTTAACACTCTCGTTAGTAATTCCGTACTTACCTCCCTTGATGCACAATGTACTATTATTCTACTTTTTAATATTTGTTGTCATAGCGGCAACAGAAATACAGCATCTGTTAGATTTTCAACTGTCTAATTATCACAGTTCACGAGATACGCTTCCGCCCTAGTGACAGATGGACAGACAGAGAGGCCAACCTTTTTTTTTATGCTATAGGTGGCAAACGAACAGACGAATCGCCTGATGGAAAGCGATTAACGCCGCCCATGGACACCCGCAACACCAGAGGCGTCGCAAATGCGTTGCCGGCCTTTAAGGTGGGAGTACGCTGTTTTCTTGAAGGTTTGAAGGTCGTATCGGTCCGGAAACACCGCTTGTGACAGTTCGTTCCAAAGTTTAGCTGTGTGAGGCAGGAAGTTACGAGAAAAACGCACAGTTGAGGACCGCCAACCATCTAAATGGTGAGAATGAAAACATTGTCGCGTAGGGCGGTGGCGGAAAGAAGCGGCAGGTATTAATCCGAACAACTCCTCGGAACACTCCCCGTAGTACATGCGGTAGAAAATGCAGAGCGAGGCCACAAATCTCTGAAACGATGTTTTAGCGAGTGACATCTGTTTATTTCATTTTTAAACAACAAACTACTACAGAGGTTTGTTCTAACACCCTCTCCTAATTTTATATTTATTGCCGAAATAAAAGATAAAATTAAATATAAGAACAACTACAAAATATAATATGTAACCTTAAACTGTCCAGTCTATAAAAAATAATCTTTGATCTTAATATGACATTGACAGCATCAAGTTACCATTCTGTGGTTGCTTATTCTTTGACAATAACTAACACGAAACTATCGTATTCACAATATTTTATACAAACGATGAAATCAAATATTATATTATATAATTAATTTATATAACAGAGACTTAACGCAGTATGCTAGTTCCTTTAACCAGGGCAATTAAAGCTTTTAATTTTATGAAATTATTAAATTACCTTTATGCTTTAAAAACTTTACTTTATCTAAGGCCTTGGTTAAAATATCTGCTGTTTGATTTTCAGTTGAACAATATTCTATTTTAAAACCATTATTAGTGTACACTTCATGTATATAATGATAACGTACGTCGATGTGCTTCGACCGTTTGTTAAATATTCCAGTTTTAATGAGCTGAATAGCGCTCTGGTTATCAACTTTAAATATTACAGGCATAATTATGTTGAGATCATGCAGCAAGGATTTTAGGAACATTGACTCCTTACAGCATTCCGCCGCAGCAATAAATTCGGCTTCTGTAGACGAAGCAGCCACTATAGGTTGTCTTCGTGAACACCACGCGACTGGTCCTCCGCTCAACATGATAATGTAGCCTGTAGTGCTACGTCTAGTTTTAATATCTCCAGCATAATCAGAATCGCAAAAGACTGTGAATTCTAACTCCTTGCCATACTTATAGCATACACCCTCTCCTAAGGTGCCCGCCAGGTACCTTAATACGTATACGGAGCCACTTTAGTTGAGAACGAAACTCCGAGACATGATCAAATTTTCGGCCTACGAAAATTTGATCATGTCTCGGAGTTTCGTTCTCAACTAAAGTGGCTCCGTATACGTTATCGTCGCAACTCGCATATTCTTGCTCTTCTTTATAATACTCTTTTTAACCCCACTACTCCTTTTTATCTTAAGGAGCGGTTTAACTTCCTTTCTTCTGTTCGGTGTGCGGGGAAGCATCTTCTTGCGCCTCCTTCTTCTTCATCGAAATTTTATAACAGCTCCTTTACGTTTCGGGCTGTTCGGTTGTGGAATGCTTTGCCGCTGGATCTACGATTAGCAAAATCTCTTCCTATTTTTAAAAACCTTTTGAAATCACATTACCTTTCGCTGCCTTAACTTGAGCTATTATCATTAGTTTTTTTTTTTTTATATGTATTTATGTTTATTATCTTTAATATAAACACTTATTTGTATGTATGTATATATGTATATATTTATTATATTATGTTTAAATTCGATCTAATTGATCATAATTCTTAATTTCTCATATCGGCACTACCCGATTATAATTATTTGCTAACGTTTTCATTTCCTGCTACCCTAAGGTTGTCTGGAAGAGATTGCTTGTAAGCGATAAGACCGCCTGTTGTTGCCTATCGATACATGTTTTTCTGTATTTGTATTTTAATGAAGTATGTGGTGCACAATAAAGAATATTTACTTACTTACTTACTTACTTAATATTCTTTTTATGGCAACTACATCTTTATTAGAGGGGTTTTCCATATTTCTGCTGGCCATTCCAACCGCATAAGCAAGGTCGGGACGTGTTTTAGTGGATAAATATAATAGGCTTCCAACTGCTTCTCGATAGGGAAACTTCGGTTCCTCCTTTTCTTCAATATCCATTGAATTATCTTGCTTGCATGGTGTTGCCACGGGTTTGCAATCAAGCATGTTGTATTTTTGTAATATCTGTCTTGCATAAGATTTTTGAGTCAGACATATACCTACATCATTTTGAGTAATTTCCATTCGTAGGTAGCATGTCGGATTTTCGTATATTTTTATTTCGAATATCGAATTTATTTTCTTGAGGGTTTCTTGAATTTCATATTTATTAGGGCCTATTATTATTCCGACATCGACATATATTCCAATAATCATTGAAGAGTCTTTGTTCTTTAAAATACATGGCTCATTCTTGGTTTGTGTAAACCCTATTTTTGACATACAGTTAAGAAACTTCTGGTTCCATCTTTTTGGAGATTGTCTTAGACCATATAATGATTTTATAAGCTGACACACTTTTCCTTTTTCTGGGGTTACACCAAGAGGTATTTTCATAAAAATCTCTTCATCTTGTCTTAGTTCGCCATTAAGAAACGCTGTCTTAACATCAAATGTCATGAAACTATAGTTTTTAGCTGCCGCTATCGCAAACAAGGATTTTATCGCAGATTGGGAGGCAACAGGACTAAATATTTCATCAAAATCTGTTGTTTTCTGTTCGTTTCCACGAACCACCAATCGAGCTTTATATGTTCCATTATCTTTAATTCTAAAGACCCATCTGTTGGATAGTATGGACTTATTGGATGCTCTTTCTTTATCTACTAATTTCCATACTCCGTTTTCTTTTAAAGACTTTAGTTCTTCTTCGATTGCTTTTTGCCACTTGTCTTTATCTGGCGCATTCATGGCTTCATTAAATGTAAGTAGAACATACCTAATCGTTATATTTTACCGGTCTATTTACGTTTCTTCCACTTCTTGTTGTTACTGCTGGTAGATTGTCCAGATTCTGGCTATTATCGGAGTCACTTGACTCACCAAAAGGGCTTTCATAGACACTTTCTTGTTCTGAAGTTACTGCATCTTCACCAGCACTATCTTCATGACTTTGGTGTTCAACATTTTCTTGTTCTTGGTCTACATTTTCTAAAATTTGGTTAACTCTTATGTTATCTTTAGCAATTGTCTCCGAGCTTTCTGAATCATGGTTTTCTTCTTCAAAGAACATGTCGAGAATCTGTTCAGGCTTGTTTTGTGTTACAACATTACCGCTGAATATTACGTCACGTGCCACAATCACCTTTCTTCTTGTTCCGTCCCAAAGTCGATATCCATTGTTTGTATATCCAACCATCATATATTTCTGTGTCCGAGAATCTAGTTTCTTTATAGGTGTCAAAACTTTAGCGTATGCCTCAGTACCAAATTCCCTGATGTTTGATAAGTTGGGCTTTTGTTTGTTCCACAATTCAAAAGGGGTTAGGTTGTTGATGGATTCGCTTGGTAGTCGGTTTAACAGATATACTCCACAATATAGAGCTTCTCCCCACATTTCTTTAGGCACGTTTGCGTTATACAGGAGACATCTTATCTTCTCTGTAATGCTACGAATGAATCTTTCTTTCTTTTCCATTTAACTGGGGAGAGTAAGGTACTGTGTAATCTAATTTTATTCCTTTGTCTCTGCACCAGTTCTGAAATTCTTTAGAAGTGTATTCTCCTCCATTATCACATCTTATTTTAGACACTTTTTCGTTCTTTTCTCGTTCAGCATCTTCTATATAGTATTTTATGTGATGAGGTACTTCATTCTTGTTTTGTATTGGATAAACTTTAGCGTAATTAGTAAAGTCATCAATCACCGTCAAAAAATATATTTTTCTGTCCCACGTACTTACTTCGAAGGGCCCACATACATCAGTATGTAGTATTTGTAGAGGTTTTTGAGCTCTTCTTCTTTCTGTATTAAACGGAAATCTTGTTTGCTTTGCTTTAATGCAAATCTCGCAACTTGCTAATATTCTTTGTTCATCCGTCGTTATATTCCTCATTTTAATGCCATCAGCTGCTTTTTGAAGGTTTTTAATTGCACCTAGACCAGGATGCCCCATTTTCTTATGCCATTCTATGACCGAGTTGTTTTCTAAGTTTTTACTCAATAAAGCTTCATGTTCATTTTCTTGGTTTTTAGGTAGCTGTAATATATATAATCCAGACGACTCTTGAGTTCCTCTAATGACTTGTCCCTTGCTGTTTTTGATCTCAACATAATCACGCTTGAACCGGACCTCACCATCCTCCTTGGTGATTGCTGGAACAGAGAGTAAATTACGAGAGAGATTGGGAACACATAAGACATTTTTAATGCTACAGTTTTTAGTTTTTAAATCGCCTTCACAGACGGCTTTAAGGTTACAGTCAATCTGAGCTGTACCAATTTTAGTGTTATTTGCCCTAACATTTGACAATAGATTATCATCTTTTACTAGATGGGTTGTGCAGCCCGAGTCTACTACAAAGCTTTCAGAATTACCATTACTAGTCTCATTTTTATTGTCAACGAGCGCCACTTCATCTTTCTTTTTAAAGAAACAATTCTTTTCTTTATGATTAGTCTTTTTGCAGATCCTACAATGATTCTTACAATCTTTGGCAAAATGCCCTAGTTTTTTACAAATAAAGCATTCAATACCTGTTTTCAATTTGGAAGAATGTTGTGCCTTTAGGGCTACCGCTACCTGGTTAGAGGAACTAGCACCCTGACTTCTTCTTTCTTCTTCCTTAATGAGTCGAATTTTCAGGTTTTTCATGCTTCTATCAGATGATGGTGTTGATTCCCACGCTGTTATGAATGGATGATATGTTTCATCAAGACTGGTTAAGATTTTTGACTCCACCATGGCATCATCTAAGTTAACTTTCAATTGTTTTAGCCGAAACGTCAAATTTTCAATTTTCGCCAAATTTTCTTCCATGGATAAATCTTTGGTAATTTTGAGGTTATAGTAATCCTGGAGAAGGGTCATCTTCTTTCTTTCTTCAGAACCTTCGAAGATATTGCAGATTCTGTCGTACATTTCTTTGGCAGTTTTACAATCAAAGAGTTGTGGAATGTATTTTCGATTTATTGTTTTTATAATATAATGTTTTGCTTGCGCGTCTTTTTCGTTAAATTTGTCCTCATTTTCAGTTTTCTTATCAAAAGTTCCACTAATAATTTTGCTTAATCCTTTTGCGCCGAACAAGATATCAATTTGAAATTTCCAAATTTGAAAAGTGTCATTGTCATCTAGGATCTCTATATGTAGACTGTTTATGCTTGAATTTTCACTACACATTTTATGTTTACAATTTTGTTCACGTAAACGTTTTATTTTATGCTTCTTAAGAAAAGAAACCACTTATTTTTCCATTTATTTTCTATATTTTTAAGCTTGACAGGCCCATGGCCTGAAACGATTTTTTAGCGAGTGACATCTGTTTATTTCATTTTTAAACAACAAACTACTACAGAGGTTTGTTCTAACAATCTCTACGCAGCGCCAGGGTACCAAGCCGATCAGAAATACGTTGGCAGTTGACAACTCGAGCTGCTCTCCGTTGGATGCGGTCTAGAGGGAGAAGCTGGTACTTAGGTGCCCCTGCCCAAAGATGAGAGCAGTATTCCATATGCGGGCGAACCTGCGCCTTATAAAGCTGTAGGCGGTGGGCCGGCGTGAAGTACTGCCTCGATCTATTGAGCACACCGAGCTTCTTCGAGGCCAATTTGGCCTTACCCTCTAGGTGGACGCGGAACTGGACATCACTCGAGATGTCTCAACACCAAGAATTCCAATACTGGCTGTGGCAGATAGGGAAGTGCTCTCGAAACGGGGTGACGCGACAAACGGAAGCTTTTTCGCGGTGAACGCGCAACCCTGTGTCTTTGTAGGGTTAAATCGGTCCAAATTAAGCCGACCCCAATCTGAGACTTCTTTTAGGGAGGTCTCAATTTCAGACACAAGTTTTGGGTACGGAACCCTAAAAAAATATTTAAACTACCTTTTCGTATTGATTTTAGTTGAGCGAGAAATAGACGACAAATGAACAACCATCATAAGATCATCGTCGCAGCATAAGATTCTTATGAATCCCAACAATTGCATCCCACAAATTCCCTTTATTAATGATAGTACATTAGAAACGGACAAAGGAGTAGTAGGCGGCTAAGTGCACGTTATTGGAGTTCATACCTACGAGCGAATAAAACCGAATATATATTCTAGAGCTGATAATACTTCTAAGTTATCGTATCATATTTTAAAGACAAACGGGTCTTAATCGCGTAAACTTACGTTTAATTTCCATTCAATTTCAATTTATTTATTCACTCATATAAGCTTACAGTTACATCCAATGCGCTTACACGGTATAGTAATATGTATATTATGTAGTAACTTTGCATTCATTAGTAAGTAACAAACGAAATAAATTATAAAAAAACTACTCAATAAAATATGTAAAAAAATAACAAGAAAATTAACAAATTTAAAACTAATTAAGCTGGCCAAAGTCTAGGGTCATCGTCGCAACTTTAATATATTTACCAAGCCTATCTGTGAATATGTCAGCATCCGGGACCTTGACGTTTCGGGCTTAACCTTTACACCCGTGGTCGCAGGCAGACTTGCGAGAAAATGTATCAACACCTTCGAACTGCGCGGGTTTTCCGAACTACCCGCACTTGGTCTTGATCATTAGTGAAAATAGTGTCAGATTCAGAATTTCAGAATTTCAGAATTTTTCCACAAATGGACGACGTCTAGGACTGGCACTAAAATTTTAGAAGGATAATAAAAATCCCATTTGACTATAGTTAACATAAGTATTATTCAGCATCTCATCATTAAATTAATCTTAATAATAATAACACAATATCAAACATGCTTTCTTGCACCAAAAACCAACAGCGCTCAAAGAGCTTCCGAAGAGTTTCAAACTCCAAAGTTTATAATTCAGTCAAACTTCTTGAGTGCGTGTTAACTCCTCTGTAAACTTCTTCTGACGTCACTATTCATACCGAGATATCTCAAAGAGATCCTATGTATGTACAGGTCTTAAATTATTAAACAGAATATTTGACGACGAAAAGGAATGAACGATGAACGACTCCTCAGTCGCATACGAGTACTGTGTGGGCTTAGATGCCGCAGACATCGTTATACGCACCAATCCGGCCATTACAGCCTAATTTTCCAATAAAAATAAATAATACAGAGTAAGGAATGGTCAAAATAGCAGTACCATTAAACTGCTTCCGCCGTACGGCGACCATTTTTGTGAAGTGACGTTTTGTAGTTCGGACGTTCTAATTTCAATTATCGCGCGCGATTTTCTTCATCGGATCGCCAGATTTTGGTGGCCAGTGTCAAAAGTTTGAAGTGTTGCTAAGTGAATTTATAAAAAACTTTAAAACTAAAACAGTGGAGCCTTTTGTGAAAAGAACGATGAAAGTTTTTAAAAAGAAAATGCGTTTCTCTATAGCTTTCGAACAAGAGTAACATTTTGTGATACTTTTTAAATTTGCATATAACCAGCGATATTTGGGGGCCAGTAAGAAAGGTACAGTTTAATTTATTATATATTTGCATGCTCATAGGTAATAAACTAGTGATATTGAGAAGTAGAATGTAGTTGTGGGCGTATCGTTATTGGATTAAACGTTTAATTTCGAGGGGGTTTAATCGGTGGCCTCGTTTCACCCCTCTTAATATGAGTAGGTAGTGTGTTCGGAAAGTGTAGGCACGTGAGATCTATGGCCGTACCTGGCTGCCAGACGCCTTAAATTTCCGTACAAAGTCTACTTAATATTTTACTCTTTGGTCTGTAGATCTAAGCCCCCGATTGGGTCAAGGTTACAGAAGAAGATGATTTTCTTTGTCGTTTAGATTTTAATTCCTGTACGTGTTAATCAAGATTATTATGCAATAAAACTATGAAAACGGATAAACGTGCGTATATTAATATTTGGGTTCGTGGTCTGCGGGCGACCACAAACCCTGAAAAATATACGAAACGTCGGAATGAAGTTCACTTCATCAGCCTATCTCAGTCCACTGCTGGACGTAGGCCTCTCCTATTAACTATACTATGCATATAGACGCATTAGGAGGTAAATGCCCATAATCGCCACGCTGGGCAAACGGATTGGCAATCGCAGTAATGTGTCCACTATGATGACGCTGCTGCCCATCATCAATCTTGTAGAATGGTCAGTGACAGTTTACGAATAAAATATCAAGATTATTATGTATATTAAAATACACGTGATTTAAGTCGATGATTTGCACGACGAAGCCCGATGCGTACGCTTTGGCCAAGGGTGCTCCGGACGAGAACCCTCTTAATGGGTCGAAACATGTCGAGCAAACATCGACTTAAATACGTGAGTAACCCGGTTCGATAATATTTTAATATGTAGGTAGGAGTTTATCTTCAAAAGATTCCTACTAACATTATATACGCACTCGTGATTTCACTATCTCTCATACTGTGTCTCTTAATCAAGGCATAAGCGTTTAATTTGTTTGTCTTTATTATCCTAGTGTCTTGTTTTTATAAGGGAACATTTTGTTATTGTTTTATAATTATTTGCTTACAACGTTACTTTATCTCAATAATATATTTTTTTAGATTTGATACTGGAGATAAGCTCCCTGAAGAATTAGGTATGATAAAAAACGTGTCGATTCTTGTGTATATTGTTACATATATTACTTATATAAAATCTACATTGCCGCCACGAAATTATATAAATAGGTAAGTACATAGGCAGCAGTTAGACGGTCAGTCACATTTTATGAGTCGAAAGAAGCAGTTTAAATTCAGTTGGCATCGCTCCCGACCCGTGGTCCAACCGCTATGTCCAACTGGTTGGGCCACAGGGAAATAAAATGATCCATAGTCCAACCGATAGTACAACAAGTAAGTTAGTTTACCCGTGGTCCAATTGGTTGTACCACGGTACACTATATCTATCGGTAGTCCAATACCAGAGCATATATTTACGTACCTATACTAGTTGGACAATTGCCCCTCAGTTGTACTATGGGTCATAATTACATGAGAGTAAAAAAAAAGTAATCTGACAAGAGTTGAACCACGGATAATTTTACCTACCCGTGGCACAACCAGTTGGACCTAGCGGTTGGACCACGGGTCGGGAGCGCTTGGCATCAGTCAACAGATGACTGTAGAGCTACCGACCCGACGTTAGAATTAACTTTCTAAGATGGGTCACCCACTTAACATAATAGCAGAGCTTAAAGGGATACTTTATTCTAGAAAACTATGCAACTGTTCTCCTCTAGGTGACATGACAGAAAAACAAAAAAAAAAAACAAAATTGACCGAAGAAATTAATAAAAAATCAGTTCCCATTTCAAAAACTTATAAACTTCTCTATTAATTATTACATATAAATGTTCTGACTTTTAACTACTTTTAAGAGACTTTACATCTCTTGTTATTATTATTATATTTCAATTTATTTAAAATCTATTTTATGTTTTTTTTAATGCATGTTAGTTGTAAGATACCATGATTATTTGAAAAAATAAGTCCCGCCAAGTTTCTCACCGGTTCTTCTCGGGTCAGCGGTGTAGGGTTAAAACCGGAAGTAGTTTTAATACTTAGACGATTCAAAAGAGTTTGTTGCTGTTCCAATTTTAATAAAGAATTATTTGACTTTGACTTTGAAACATATCTAAAAAAACTGATAGGTTTCAAAATACCTACCTATCCTACTGCCCGATTTTTGAATATCCATGGAGATCAAGCAAATGTATGCTGCTGTAAATAATACGTAAACAACAAATTAAACATATTATCGAACCAGTTGTATTTTAATTACTCACGGCCACGATATGCTAATAATTCCCACAAAAGATCCCCGCGCACTCGCACCCGCGGGTTGATGTATGTAGAACAATATTTTCATCGTCAGCACAGGAATATGAGAGCACAATAACATAATTAATTCAAACCCGCCGGTTCCGGCTTTCGTAATCTATTTACCAAATTTGCGTTCGGTGCCGGTTACCAGACAATGCCTAAAGTCCGGGTAAAATTAATCGCAGTTAGTATTTGAGGGGTTACTGCGAACCATTTCTATTGTTCAATCGTCAATTTGATCTATTGTATCCATAATATCTAATGTATCCAAAGAGAGGCGAATAACAATAAGTAAACAGGACTTCATTTTAATCCCACAATGTCGTAACAGATGCGCTTACCATAGAAAAAATCAACTGCGAAAGACTCTGGTTGTCACGGGATTCCAACCCGCTTCCTCTGGATTGCCGGTCCAACGTGCTTCCAATTACACCAGACGACCTTCCGTGAATCACAGCGAATTTAGTCAATGGTATTGTGAAGCTAATCACTAGCGACATCTGTACTTAATGTTTCGAAGGTACTACAACCTTAAGCCACTCAAAGAAGTATGTCTACCACAATCCTCCGCAAACTCGACAACTATTCGTTGCGTTGAATTTGCTATAGAGGGCGCTGTAATCAATTCATGATTAGAAAACATCAATCTGTTTTTATAATTAAACAAATTGATGTTGGTGTTACTTTTTTACAATGCGGATAATCCCACAATGTCGTAACAGATGTGCTTACTATAGAAAAAATCAACTGCGAAAGACTTCATTTTGGCAAACCCAGTGTAGGACGTCCAGCCACAAGATGGACAGACGATCTCATGAAAATCGCCAGGTGACGCTGGATGCAGGTCGCTTCCAACCGGCATATATGGAGGTCCAAAGGGGAGGCCGCGGAGCAGTGGACGTCTTATAAATACCTAGCTGAAATGAGGATGATGATGAAAAAAAATACTTTTCCGTTTGTGTGGCTACCTTGTTTCCACATTTTCCATGGAAGTATTAAGTATTGTCAGAAACTCGACGCCGCCACGAAACTCGGAATTTGCTGGTTATTCTTTTGTATTTGGAATTTTGCAGTTGTGAGGGTTTGCCGGGGTTTGTTTTGACATAATAACGAGTAAGGATAATGAAATGATTGGCCGGGCTGACCGGACTGTATGTATAATTAAACTGGTATCAGCGAACCGCCACTGATATCTGTTTAGGGTGAAGACACATTTATCAGCATGCGTACGCATTTTGTCTAATAAAATTGGCCGTTTATTATGAAACGTGTAAGCAGGCGTACGCGTGCGGAAAGCTGGACGCGGTCCTATATAAACTGACATTTTCTATGGACAATATGCGTACGCATGCTGATAAATGTGTCTTCACCCATATTGGCTTATGATGGACATCTACCTAACCTAACCCAAGATATCTTCCAACTTTCGTTCGCAGTCATTAGACATTTGCGGTAAGTAAATGAATAATAATGACCAAATTAAAAAAAAGATCCAAGATCAAATCTTCAGACCCCAACTTGGTGCCAACGGGACCATCTCGGGGTTAATACCAGGTTGATAAAAGATAAAACGGTTCACGATTCTCGTAGACGAGTCGAGTAACATTTAAGTACATACAAAAAAATTGTCGAATTGAGAACTTCCTTTAAAATAATATTTATAATTTTATACCCCATTATATTTTAATAGCTGATGACATATCCTTGTGTTAATCAATAAATAAATAAGAATAGATCAACCTTCAAGTAGGGAACTAAGCTCTGAAATGGAATTCGAGATCAAAAATGTAAACAAACTATGACAATGACATGACATTAAAATGTCAACGTTAAAGTGACATGCCAGGGGTTTAAAACTTTTTATATCGAATGTATTTTTTAACACCTTTGTAAATTGAGGTCGCGTTTTGAGATTAGCTTTTTATTTTATTGTATTTATTTCCACACTTACAACTGTCCTTACAGGTACTAAACCTAAGAAAATGTTTTATGTGTAGGTGTAGATACGCGAAAGTCCAAGTACGTTCGATACACAAGTATGACATTGGTTAACATATTTTTGGACATGGCTATAAAAAACATACGGCTGAGTGTTCACGGTTCCTGATTACAAAAATAATACCTAGAAAATTTGTTAGAATTATATAAATAATCAACATAATCAATGTTTGAAAAAGTCTGTCGCGTTACTTAATCTTTAGGATAGTCGGAGAACGAATTTCAGTCTTCATCTATAGTTGCAATCTAATCCATTTCGATTAATAGGTAAATGAAAATGATTGATTTGTAGGTCAAAATACTAAAATCTGTATTAATGTCCTCTGTAATGCAAAATTTAAGGAGTTTTCTGAATTAATAAAAGAGTCATTTGGAGCACCATCTTGTTTTGATTTTTTTAAGTTCATAGTCATAAATGCGATTCTTCTTAAATGATTCTTGGTGTTCTTACCGTATTAAATTAGGAATAAACTAGTTATTGTTATAACTGCGAACCAAATGTTTAAAACTTCTTATCATTGCCAGTAGTATAAATTAAACACCTTACATTTTATTAAAACTAGACAAATATATTATTAAAAATATAATGTTTCATATTCAAAATTAGAAGGATAATTAAAAAATATACGTACAGTCAGTGACTGTAAATAAGCATTTTTTTAATAAGCATTTCAATGATTTTAGATTACCCACCTGTCGTAATTATTTTTTTGTGGTGGTATCCCATTTGTTTACATTTTTGATCTCCAATTCGATTTCAGATCTTATAGCTGAACTTGTGAATTAATAAAAAAAACCATAAGTTTTTTAAACTGGCGAAAACTGGCTGAAAACAAACGAATCGAAATTTATTTCTAAAATTGTAATAGTTAAGGTTAATAATGAAATAATAAGAATTCTTGTAAAACTTTAATTCGCAAACTTTGAATTGTTTTTTTGACAGCTAAGCTCTAAAGTAATTTTTACGCCTAGACATACTTTTAGGTCAGAAGTTTTCAGGACCGTCGCGTGAGCTTTTTGATTTTAATGACCTGATCGCATAATATTGTGATATATTTTAATTAAACTTAGACGAATTCTTGTATCTAGTATGTTCTTGTTATATTCTTTATGTTAGGTATCCGGGAAATAACAATACCGTCATTATGCAATTCTAGTCCAGCACTACAAACTAAGGTTCCAAATATAGGGGATTCAAACCGGTTTTGGAAAACCGGTTATTCGTCGTAATCACATACAAATAAAAACCGGTTTGCACTACCCAAATATCCCAATAAAGCAACATTATCGATGTTTACTTTAGGTTTTCTACAACTGCGCCATTAATATAATAGATACGAGTAAGTAACACCAAATCAAATCTTCAATTTTGTTTCTTCATCTTATTATAAGATAGTAAGTAATATTTTCATTTCGTCTCCACTGTAGATATTTTTTCATACATAATAAATGAAATGGTAAGTGTGGGAGAACCTTAAGAATAAGATCTCAGGTGACTGACGGCACATGTCAAAATATCTAATAATAATATCTAATATCTTGGGACATCTTACACAAATCAACCTAGTCCCAAATAAGTAACATTAGGATGTAATAAAGGTTGCAAAACACTTGTTCAGTCATTAAACTTATTTTTTAATAACTCAATAACAGTAAGAGTTAAGACACTATAGTTTCTTAGAGAAATTGATTACTTTTGACCTAAATAAGCTTCCCTTTATTTTAACGGAAATCAATAAAACCACAGTGTATAATGTAACACTTTACACATGGATCATCACTATCATCACTGCATAGTATAAAATAAAGTCACATTTTCTGTCCCTATGTCCTTTTGTACGCTTAAATCTTTAAAACTACGCAACGGATTGTGATGAGATTTTTTTAATAGGAAGAGTAATTCAAGAGGAAGGTTTTTATGTAGGTATAGTACCCGTGCGAAGCCGAGGCAGGTCGCTAGTAAATGGTCACTTTCGTTACAGTTACATGGATATACACATTTCCCCAATTATTATTCAGTAGGTACCAACGATATAATATTGATTATAAGTTGATGTATTATTCTATAGAAATCCCGCCGTTGATTGAGTAAGAATAGATGATACATTAGGCGAGCTCGAATCCATCAAGGATCCATGACAGGTTCACAAGATAAGGAAAATATACTCGTAGTATACTAGCGACCCGCCCCGGCTTCGCACAGGTGCAATGGTTGGCAACAAAATTCGAAAATCTTAAACATGCTACGAGGTCAGCTGCGACTTACTTGGAGAGATGTAAATTTAGATTATATGATAATAATTGATGTACAACAGTATAATATAATTGCCATACGATAAATAAATAATGGTGCAATGCTGATGCGAAAATGTAACTGTCAGAGAGATTGATCAAATTTACTCGTATCGACATGTTTATATTTGAAACATGTAATGATGATAAGACCGCCTGTTGTTGCTCGTTTTTTTACTGTATTTTAATTTTAAGCTTGTTTGTTTTGGCGCAAATATTGTCTATTTGGATTGGTCCATATATGAAGTCCATTTATCCCGAGGGGCCGCACATAGTGTGCCACTAAGAGGGATAGACATAGTCACTTACTACTAAGAAGATTATAAGAAGATACTTGTGTGTGTGGCACTTAGTCTTAGCATCTAACACACACACACACACACACAAAATAGTGGCACAGTGATAAGGACGGACGATTATCGTTCCTTTTCACTTCCACTAGTAAAAAGTTTCATAAGACCATCCCTTTCGTTCTTGCTATTATTATTACGTTGTCAAATCCATATCCATATTCTAAATCCATGATTTATCCTTAGTTGTCTTATCTGGTAAACATCTTTCTAACCTAAAAGTACACGTTTTCTGTTGTAAACTGTCATATTTGCCTAAAAATACCTGAGTCCGTATTTGTGCAGTCCGTCCGTAGTGATTCTGATTAGTAAATTGCTCAATTTTTAATCAAGAAAACAGCAGTTTACAACAGAAAACGTGTAATTTTAGGTTAGAAAGTTGTTTATTAGATAAGACAACTAAGGAAGAATACAACATACAGCAGGTGACTAGGGTACCTACTTAAGTATTTTTTACGTATTTAAATTGATGTGAAATGAATGTACATTTGGATAGATAACTTCAAAAGCCTATAAAATGCTCGGTTTCATCTTTAGGCAAAGTAAAGATTTTAAAAGTCCAACAACATTATGGTTACTATTTAATGCGTTTGTACGGTCGCACTTGGAGTATGCATCTACAGTCTGGAATCCTCACTTTTTAGTCCATATTAGCTCAATTGAAAGTATCCAAAAAAAAGGTTATAAATCGAATGAAATACAAATTTAAATTTCTGAAACTTGATAATGTTGAAACCCTGCAGGTGAGAAGAGAAAAGAGAGATATAATGTTTTTGTACAAGTTATTAAATAATCTAATTGATTCGGAGTATTTTGTTAGCAAAATATCATTCAGATGTCCTACTTTTCGAACACGGTCCACTTCCTTGCTATCCGTTCCATTTAGTAGAAAAAGTTATGTCAATATTAAGTTTTTCATCAGACTTGTTCGGTAAGTGCGCCAATACGCTGCGGTGATGCGCGCCGTAGCTGCGTCATTACGTACTACTCGTCCTAGTAGGCCGTTAAGGATTTTCATACAACATTACGTCGCACTAGCGCGGTCCGGCGCACGCCGCGCGCCGCGCCGAGATTTCTTTTATGAAAATGATGAAATTAAGTCATCCTTGATTTAGACCATTTTGGAGTAGTTTTGTGAAAATATATTGTTTTATTTACATATTTGCATCACAGGTGTGATGAAAAACATTGTGTGTACCACGGGCGGTACTAGAATTATGAACTCGTGTGAAGTAAAGCCCGCGCCTTCGGCTTGGGCTTTACTTTCACACTCGTTCGCAAATTCTTACTTACCGCCTTAAATACACAATGTACTATTTAGTACGAGTCTGTAAAACATATACCTAACGATAAATATTCCCACATTGATCTATTTCAGCTCAATTATAGCAGATTTGTTTCCGTCCTTAAACAATATCGATTAGAAAAGTGTAAGGCACGAAAACAATAATAATAGGTAATGTTTTCCTACTTTTTGATTAACCTACTTTGTTTGTTTGTTGTTTGTAACCTACATCCGGATTTAAATTTTAAACTGAATATTATGCATCTCTGTGAGTCTATATAGCTAAGCTTAAACGTATCCTATCTTTGTAATGCATGTTAGATGTTAATTTTAGTTTTACACTTGTTTGTACTGCTAGATGCTGGGTTGTGTAGGTACAGTATACTACTGTACACGTATCTAAATTAATACTTTTCAGAGCAAAGGAATTGTGTATTAGTTATAAGTGGAAACTCTTTTGGCCCATGAGTTATATTATCTATGTTTAACCTGTTTGTATTGTTATGTGCTGTTTGTTTCCCAAATAAAGAAAAAAAATGTTAGATAAATATCTAACATGAGCGTGTAATATTTGTGAATCTAAATAGATTAACAAATATTACACGCCCCTAACAAACTTGTGTTTCCTCTCTAATTACCGTAATTATTCTATTTAATGACCACCTCGTTACATCGCAACTAAAATCGCTATAAGTAATTAAGACGTCCCTTTTTAAACGGTCGTGTTCCACTCATTAACGTTTCGTTAACGTTAAACTAATTAACGACACGTTACCGTTATTAACGTTGTTAAGTTAACTATGAAATCGTTTTGATGGGCGTCGAAAGCGGGTTTCTGGTGATTTGCCGAATTAATGGACTCCCAGTTTTATTTTAATTGGCGTTTTTATTTGTTATTGCCAGTTTTATGTGCGTTACTTACTAATTATACACATTTTTCGTGTCAACATTTTATTAAATTAAGCCTTCATTTTACTTTTTTTATTATGGGTCAGTATGCCAATGTTTATTAAAGTCATAGGGCAAAAACAAATGTTCGCTATGGAGTAAGGGTGCGGCTCTACTGCCGCGGAGCGGAGCGGAACTGTGCAAAATTGACCAATCACATTCTTCAAATTCGAATTCGAAACACTGTGATGCGGTCTCATTGGCCGAGCTCCTACAGCTCCGCTCCGCTCCGCGTCAGTGAGTTAAAGGATTTGTTTTTGCCCTATGATTTTAATAAAAAAATGGTTTGTTTTTCGCTTATGATTTTTAACGTATAGATTTTTTTACTGAGTAATTTGCACAAAATTATCTGAACATGAACTCTAAAGCTATCGCAATAGAGACCTGGGTGCTTAGCCAAGTTGCCAATCGCTAGCGCTTAAACGTCAATTATAAGCGAAAGGCAGCTAACTGTCTTTGTCGCACTAATATGCAAGAGTGACAGAGAGGGAAAATTACGATACGCTACCAAGCGCTAGCGATTGGCAATTTGGCTTAGCATCCTGCTCAGCTATTTATGGGCACCAGGGCCGCTCCGATATAACTGTTGCCGACTGTACTTGCTTAGTTTGAGCTGTTGAAGTCAAATCTATTTTTGTTTATGAATGAAACCAAATTTATCAATGGATTGAAATCCGTGGAGACCGGTCACTCATTGTCATAATAAAGAACCATGACGTGTCCAAATTGCATTTTATTTTGGAAACAGCAGTCTATTTTCGTATAATACGGTTAATATGACACAGTCACTTTAATTCGTTACAGTTATTTCAGAAAAATTACCTATTACGCTTTGTAGTGTTAATAATAAGATTCATTTTGAAATGATCTCGTATTGGATGCAACCGTTTAAAATTTTCACGAGATGAACTGAAGTAACCCCCCTTATCCATAAATGTCTCCTAACTTAGCAAGTCGATGAAAATAGTTTGTCCCTTTCGCTCCTACAGACATATTGATAAGACCGAAAAGGACAAACGATACTTATTAACTGGCTAAATTAGGAGACTTTTATGAATAAGGGGGTTAGACTTTCAATTAAACAGGAATTTGGCGTCTGTTGATTTATGCAGAATGTCAATTCTCAACGGTGAAAATACTTCATTTCATTTCATAGAGCTTTTACTACCAACTCCAGTTATTTGAGGCGGACATAAAATATGGTGTCAAATGTCGTTTGTGTTTTAAGAGGAGTTAAGACCATAGTATCTTGTGTTGAACTGTAACTCGCTCTTTTTAGGGTAACG